>BMAO01011259.1:0-17953 GCA_019973975.1 Trichonephila clavata
GCTGTAATTTCAGAATATGTAAATGAAAATACCAGTCATGCTCCCGACTCATTTCAGTTGTTACAAAAACGCCAGATGAATGACTTTTCATCATTTCACGTCTGAGAATTCTGCATGACTGTCTTGGTGAAGGACCAAGCTTAGCTTGAAACCTTTTTTGTAAGAAAAATGACTGTGCGCCAATAACTCTGCAGAAGTTCTGGATACTCAAGGGTATGAAAAAAAACGTTGGTCCAATGACTGACCAGTTGTCTGGAGAATATGGAACAAAAATTCGAAGAGCCAGGTTCTTTTCATGCGCAATCTGGTAGAGGGAGGAAAAGAGTTAATTCGACGGTAGTTGAAGGAGTAGCTACATCAGTGCAGGAGGAATCGAGCAGTGGGTCTGCAACCATGCAGAGCTCGGGGAATTACCGAACACTGGACATGCCTGTGAGTACGGTGCATAAAATTTTACGGAACATCCTGCATTTCTATCGATACAAATTAGCTATGTACAGTAGTTACTTCCTTCTGATTTGCCAGGAAGAGAGACTTTTGCTTTAGAATTTCTTGCTCACATGGACAATGAATGACCGTGGAAAATTTTATGGTCAGCGAAGTTCATTTCCATCTGACAGGGTAGCCGCAGTTGCCAAGTGGTCAAGGCATGGATCATGGCTAGCGTGTATGAGTTCGAGCCCAGTACCACTGAAGACCCGCCGTATAGGGCAGCGATGCACGTTAAATCTGTCGAGAGCTCAAATGTCCTCCGTTGGTGTGGTGTGGTAGTTAGGATAGGGGTTCCAGGCTCAGGTGTCGTCCACGTCCTTGACCATGGTTCAAAATTACGCGTTCCGTCGCCAAAAGCCCTCGTGTAGCTGAACAGTATGACGTTAATATTCACTCACTCCATCTGACATGATATGTCAATACACAGAATTCCCGAATATGTGGGCAATAGAGAATTCACTCGCAAAAAACTCAACCATTACCGCTTCATCCCGCAAAGGTGCTGTGGCCACGGTGGCCGAGTGGTCTAGGCATCGGATCATGGCTAGCGTGTCATGAGTTCGATCCTAGTACCACTAAAGACCCTCCGTGTAGGGGAGCGATGCACGTTAAATCTCTCGAGAGCTCAAACGTCCTCCCGTTGGTGTGATGTGGTAGTTAGAAGAGGGGGTGCCAGCTCAGGTGTCGTCCGCATCACTTGACCATAGTTCAAAATTACGCGGACCGTCGCCAAAAGCCCTCGTGTTGCTAATCAGTGCGACGTTAATATTCTCTCACCCTCCTCAAAACGTGCTGGTTTACGGCATCATTTATCATAGAGCCATACTTTACAGAGGAGATGGGTGCTTTTGATATTGTTACGTTATCGTCATTGATCAGCACTATGAGTGTCTTTTGCTCAACCACGTCATTATAGATCTTTCAATAACGTGGTTGTGTAGATGAGATCATTTTTATGCAAAATTGGTGCTCCTAACGCATATTGCAAATCCAGTGAAGCAGCTTCTGAAGGGGCATTTTCGTAAATTGTGATGCTTACAGCGCCATCTGTTTCTGAAATTTGGAATACTTTTTTCTTCTGCCATATGCCTTTCCCCTTCTTCAATAATATTCTATTTAATTTGGCGGCATTCTGGTCAGTGGCTCTTTTATATAGCATTTTGAATCTTTAACCTTTAATGATAATCTCCGTGTATATATGTAATGCCCTGGGCTGCGTTGAATTTTCTTGCTTATTACATTTTTATATTTATGCTGTGGTCGTAGGCATATTGGAGGAGACTTGATACTTGTAACTTTTTATTATTTCTGATCAGAACATTGCAACAGTTCACTCAAAATCTAATTTCTAAAAACACACCAAAAGCACATAAGAGAAAGCAGGCAGCGACGAGGACATTTTTTTGGCTTTGGCGAGCAGACAAAGAACAAAGAGAGTGAGCATACAGCGCTCTGAGTTTATTAACTGGTGGTGAAGGTCGCACGACTCCTTTCTAATGAGAGTCACGATTGGTTGCAAAACGCGCGAGAGCAATTAGATTAAGATTATCGCATTAGTCTTGTTACCAAACAGTTATAAAATATTTTAAAGGAGTTAATTTAAAGAAGGCTAGAGGGTGTCATTACACGCATACACATATATATATATATGTATATATATGGTGATTATACACACGGTGTGTGTTTATAACCATGTGCGTGAATCTATAATATAAAAATCCATAAAATTTCATCTTATAAACGGGGAGACCATCTTAAAATGAATACAATCACACATAGAGTAAATTATTATATTTAATATGGATTGATATATTTAAATTTTCAGCACATAAATAAACCTTCTATACTTTATATTGAATGATAAAATATTATTGAAAGTAGGTATCATCGAAATTGAAGACTTATTTTTGCTCATAATTCTTAAACTCTATCAAAATAAAAATAAACTTAGTATAATTTAGAAGATACTCTCAAATGAAAAACTTAAATCCACTAAAACGATCGATAGATCAGAAAAATATGGTTATAAAAATGTTTTGAATGCTAGTGTTGTAACTCACAAGGGCATTTAACCTCAGACTTTTAGCTGTAACCCTTCTAACTCATTTATTTACCTAAAGATGTCCAGTTGTCTTGTAGACTAAATGATGGCCGAAGGAATTTTTGGGTAAACGCCAAAACCATCAACGATCCGAGAGCTCGGGTGCCGAAGGAACTCTTATTTTATTGTTCCTTTTTTGCCCCAAACACCATATGTTGTACACAATCTTCTCTTGTCTCTGATAACTCGTTTTTCACACGCCGGGAGAAGTCTCGCGCTGAAAGTGTTGTTTAGTTAATACGTGAATTTCTTGCAACTATTAGTCAAACTCCCCGGCTAAAAATTTCGGCATTTTGAAGTTTGCGGCATCGTAATTTAATACTTTTTTTGAACAGTTCGATTGTATTCTTAAATTTTTTCCACTCTACCCCATTTTCATGAGAACATTTATAAGTAATTTGAAATTTCAAAGTGCTGTGAATTAATATTGTAGAGGAAATATAACGCATTTACCTATAAGAATATTCTGCTTTTATGAAACCTTAGATAAATAGACATTACATTTTCTTAATTTATATAACTATAAATAAAATGTTCTTATAAAGTAAGATCAATTTAATTACTTTTTCAATAATAATATGCCCCTTTCTTCCTATTAGACATGTACAATATATAATCAAAATTGTCAATTTTACATTTCACCATGCAAAAATAAAAATTAAACTGAACTTTTTCTGAAGTACATCTTCAAAAAAAAGGAGTCTCAAGTAAAATTGATGTCATGACTTATTCAGAACCTCGGGAAATTTAGCATCGATAAATCCTTTAACATAGGTTCTCCTTATTGTGTTTTAGAAAAATAAACGTTAAGTTTATTCAAATATTTTTCTTATTTTATCCAATAGAAAATCCGATAACGTGAAAAAAGAATACAAAAATGTCAAATTTAAAATATATTATAATTTATATGTAACTTGAATGAGATTTGGTCTTCTCTCCTTAAAGCTATTGTTGAGTTTGTGTTGGCAAAAATTAACTATGGGAAGATGTGCAAAATTAAGTGGTCCTGAACAAGAATATGTTCCATTTATCTACGAAAACTACGTGTAATTGGAGTAAAGGAAGCAGAGTGGCTAAATGACAAGATCGCTCTATATTTGGGTCTTCGCGTTGTTACAATTCAATGATGTTGGCAGAAATGGGTGAACAGCAATCGCAAAGAGCGTCAAGAAGATAGACGTTGACCAATAATGATGACAAAAGTCTGACCACAGACTGCACGCCTTTATATTGTTTTTGTCTTCTTGCTTCTCCTACATTTACCATGTTAACGTGATCATCAGATTCCTACCCAATAGAGCATGTTTGGGCTTTGTAGGGCAGACGTCTCCAATCATTCCTGAAACACGCCGATTTGTCTTGTCAGTTGCAACGCGTATTGCAAATGGTAAGCAATCCTTCAGGAGATCATCAGTCAACTCTGTAAGTTAATGCAGAACTAGATAACTTGCTTCAGAGCCAAAGGTGGACAACACAATATAATTTTTTTTTTGCTCTTGTATTTGTACTTCCTGAAGAAAACATCCAATTTCTATGGTACAGTTTTCAATACATACTACAGATTTTTACTCATTCGTATAACTTCCTTTTAGTGCATCATTTGTATGTTATAAAATGTACATTCAAAGACTTTAACCTGATTTCAACTCCTGTTAAATTTAACATATTTAAAATAACTATATATCATTTTAACTTGCTACGACATATTTAGCATTCTGAATGTTTAATTCACAATTACCAGGGTTGTCAGTAGTAAATGGTGGAACTTTTTATAGTTTCATATTTTTATTGATAAACACGCAGGAGAAAGTGTCACACATAAAAACAATAAAAAATGCAAGCAGACCACAAGTAGTAACTGACCACTTCCGGTTATATTGGCGGCATTCTCAATCCCTCTTATCGGCTCTGCAAAACCGGTATGAGGAAAAAATATTTTACAATTTCTTAAGTTATATCATTAGTTTAAAGTTGGTATAATGTCATTTGGTGACAACTCCCAGAAAAGTTTAGCCACGTGCCAGTGTTACTATAATAGTTCATAAAAAAAGTTCCGATTTTTGGTAACTTTTAGCGTGATTTCCTTAAGAGGTTAGGTCCAAGAAACATTTAAGGCAATTCATAGGTTGAATGGACTAAAAATCTTTCATCTGTCTCTCTCTATATATACCTGCTATAGTGTAATTATGAGATGTGTGTTTAGTTTAGACTTTTAAATTAAATCAACCATTACATTAATAGAGTAAAGAAAAAAAATAGAAATATTAAATTTAGTTCAAACTTAAAAATAACTTCTATTGATACATATATATTTTTGTCCACCTAATTTGTTACTTAGTTATTTTAAGGTTGTTTTTCAAAAAAAGAACACTTTTTCTTTTCTTTTTTATAGTTTTATATTCTTGTGTGTTATGCGAATATTAATGAGGAGACCGAATGCAATTATCCTCGTTAAGTCCATTAGAAAAAAAAAGAGCTGGAATTGACGGTAAACGAAGTCTTAATGAAGTTCTAGTCTTCTAAACCAGAAAAACAGTAGAAAAGAAAGTAAAATTCCGAAATCATTAAGAAGATTGGATTCTTTTTTTTTCATGCCAAAGACCACCGACTTACAACTGAAAAGAAAACAACACATGGTTAAAGAAAATCGCTTAAAAAAAGTAATGCTAGAGATTTTTACAGAACGTGAAATCACCGTGAAAAATGATTTACGTTAAAATGAAACTCATAAAATACATAAAAAAGTGTGAAAAATTGTAATATATAGAAAGAGTAAATATATATATTTTTTATACATTTTGCTATTTTTCACAGTTTTATTTTAAACTCTCATTGTTTGTGAATGCTTGATGAGAAGAAAAATTTCATAATAAATTACACTACAATGAAGAAAAATTTCAAAAAATAAAAGGCCTATTAAAGAAAAGAAAATATTCATTTACCTAATTATATGTATCAGATATGAGCAATCTTAAGAATCAGAGTCCACTGAAATTAATGTGTGGTCTAGGTAGTTTTGATTATATTATTTATAAGAAAAAATACGTTTTTCTAAAACAATATTGATCTCAATAAACATATTTCTTGTAATAAATGTACACTTTTATAGCCCCATATAAGAAGAAAATAAACTAAATGTTTATTTATGTCATTTACTTGATATTTTTGTCACCAAAGATTTTAATAAAAAGACTACTGACGTTTTGTAAAAATGTTACATGCATGTTTATGAAGGTCTACTTTTTCAATTGTGACTTTTAGTTAATTTATCTACATTTAGAATCATGAATATTACTTTTTTTAAATAAGAGATCAAAAAGCTTTTTTATATTTATTATCTCTTTACACATTTATATCTAACCTACTTTTTTCTTATGCTACTTTATTTTCTACCACACATTAACAAATTTATTCTAATATTTAAAATATGAGGCTTAACATTAATATAACATTATATATTAAATATAAATATTTCTATTCATCGTAGATAAAAACAAATAATAAAATACACAAACACTATAAGAAGATTTCCTTTCATTTTTTAAACCCAATACTGTCTCCGAGTTTTTTTTAATTAAAAATACTAAAAAAACTGTTTCGTGTAGCTTATAACTTTATCATAAAAAGAGAGAAAAAAATTATTTCTTCAGTTGTCACATGAAACTTCTAATCTATCCCAGGGAAATTCTCATTTTGCTGCGTAACTTGAGTACCCTAAAATGGGAACAGTTTTGCTGTCATTACTCGAATGATGCAGATATTTGCTCACACATTTCACGTGTGAGCAAAGTTTCTCGTTAATGCAGACTTGATAGATTACATGTTTAAGAGATAAAATGATGTGTGAGTTAGCTAAGCTAAAAAAACATATATTGGAAGAGAGATTTGGAATTGATACTACTTTCATTTCCATTAATTTAAAAATACATAAGGAAAGTTATTTAAGTATCTGAATTATTTTTATCTTATAAATATATCTCGTTCCTGAAGTCGCACTAAAAAGTAAAACCCAATTAATTAATCAAATAATATAATACGCAAGTAGAATAAAATCAATGCAATATTTTTGCTATAGTTTTAATATGTAATTTAATATGGGATTAAACGCAAATATTTAATGCATTATTATATATTAATTAAAAAAATAATGTAAATATTAATTAAATAATACAAAGAATATTTAAAATGTTTTACTGTGTGTGTAGTGGTGTATTTTAAAATAATAATAAAAAAATTTCACCCACACATATGCGGTTGTTAAGGTCATAAACTGTATTAAAGAAAACAACTTTTTGGTATTATTATTTATTAAACTTCTTTAATTTATTATTTATGACTTTATTACAATAACTATATTTATTGAATTTTGCAAAAGTGTTTTTTAATAATTCAAGTCATTCTTCCAGAATGGTAGGAATTTTGCATCCTGTAATCAATCCTTAAAATTGAGATAATTTAAACAAAATCTAAAGAACTTTCCATAATTTTATTTTAGGTGCATATGTAACTAGAAAAAATTAACAGGAAAAATAATCATGTGCCCATTAAAGTAATTTATTTTCAAATAAATTAACCTATTTAAATCCATCTTATGAAAAGTTACTTGCCTGATTTATAAAAACGAATGAATTCATTCCTTTCAAATACCTACTTTTTTGTAATACACTCGAATTTAACTGTTCAAAAATAGCCGGTGATTTGTAATGTTCAATTGTTTTTTGGTTACTTATTAACATCACACTCTGAAGCAACGCAAGGACTACTGGCAACGGACCTAGTAATTTTAAATCACTGTCAAATGACGAAGACGCCACCCTGACATACCACTCCGTTCTCCAAATTCCATACCAATAAGAAGATTTTGAGCTTAGACAGAAGTTTAACCAGCATCAATCCTCCTACATAAAACGTATTTAGTAGCTAATCAAAAAACCCCAACACAATAAAAAATAACATTGGTCAGAATTCGCGATCGTGACCCAGCCGGTTACTACAGTTGCCAGGGGCGTAACGTATACCATCGCAACACCCATATCGTGGGGGACCAAAGATTCTAGGCTGCCCAAAGCCTGAATGACACCAAGTACATATGGTTTTGCAATACTTTGTAAGATCCGGCTTAGGGCCCAAAACCTGAATTTGCAGAGGGCTAATGTTCTCCGTTACGCCACTGACAGTTGCACAACGATTTTCATATCTAATTTCAAAACAAATGAACATAAAAGCATGCAATTCCGAAGAGTGGACTTTGAACAGTGATTTGTTAATTTTATATACAAATACATTATAAAAAATTTTCATAGTAAGTAAATCACAGATTTTTAATGGAAAAAGTAAATAAATGGGTTTTTAAATTGAAAATATTCAGAGCGCTCATATATATCTAATCATTTTTTCCTACTCTTTTAACGATCTTGGAGTCCACAGGGGCTTACGAATTGAGAGTTAAGCTGGTCATTTAATTTGCTTTTAACTTTAACCTTCAAGAAATTTATCAATAAGCCCATCTCGATGAGGTCAGGGATTGTCATTCATTAAAATGAATTCCTTATTAACGGAAAAAACACATGGTAGAACATATGCAACAAGAATCTCTTCTTAATATTGTGTAACATTCAATGTTCATCCGTTGAGCACGTGGAAATCAGTGTGAACACCTATAAAAATTCCATCCCTAATCCTAATTTCATCTCCTCTGTAACTGTACTTCTCAAAGTTGTTAGATAGGCATCATCTATAGAAGTTTCACACGGCCCGAATCTCTACAAAGTAAGCAGATGCTTGCCTGTGAAAATTACATGGTTATCTGCTTCATGTAACGTGCTTTCTTGCCCAATGTACATGGACACTTCTATCCCTTCAATTGCGAGGCAGACAATAGAAAGCAACTTGTATATCTATGTTTGTGAAAACATTTGAGTTCCGCAGTAGTAGAGATGTCCCTATTAAAGCAATGTGATCTGAAGCACGGCAGTCTGTTCATCCTCCTTTGAACTGAAACCGCTAGAAAACAATCTTGCTCATAGGTTGTAATTCGTTAGTGACCTCGAACAGGTCTTCTTGGCTACGGATTTTTAGATTTGATTAAATCTCAGAATGTCTGAGCTATATGACGAAACACGATAACTAGCATTCTGACTAGCAACATCAGAATCAGATATTTCATCCCCATTTATTTGGTATCCCATCATTTTAACAAATCGGTACATACAACTGATATCCCTCCAGGCATAAAAAATTCCACACGATTTATGAACGTGAGGTATTCAGTTTCCTTTGATTGCTATATAACTGGCAAATTTTTTTAAAAAAATAGTAATTAGTGTGCTAGCTTCATGACATTTTAATTTAGTGATTTACGATATTTTGAAATTAACTACACTTGTTGCCATATTTTTCATAATTTAAAAGTAGAACGACAAAAAATTGGTTATGTTTCTATTTTTGGAGACCTATATAATTTTGTACCGAGTGAGTGAGTGAGTGAATATTAACGTCCCACTGTTCAGTTCAACGACAGCTTTTGGGGACGGCCCGCGTAATTTTGAACCGTGGTCAAGTGATGCGGACGACACTTGAGCTGCCCCCCCTCTCCTAATTACCACACCCCACCAACGGGAGGACGTTTGAGCTCTTGACAGATTTAACGTGCATCGCGCCCCTACACGGCAGGTTTTCAGTGGTACTGGGATCGAACTCATGACACGCTAGCCACGATCCGATGCCTAGACCACTTGGCTACCACGGCCATAATTTTGTACCTTTCCTTAAATTAGGTTTTACACCTAATTTTAAATTACCAAAACAGTACATAATTTGAACATAACGTAAATTAGATCTTCGTTTATATTTCCTATCTAAGTTCTATATGAATATTTTGCGACAATCCGTTCCATATTTACACCATCTCAATAACTCATTTATACTATAGTACAGGATATTTTACTTGTTTTAATACGAATATAATTCAACAAAACTTGATTCCAATGAAATTTTTAAGATCTAGTCTTTGACCATTTTTGAAATATAGATACACACACACACACATATATATATATATGCATACATATATATATATATATATATATATATATGCATACATATATATATAATACATATATATATGCATACATACATACATATATAAATATATATATATATATATATATATATATATATGCATACATACATACATATATATATACATATATATACACATATATATACATATATATATATATATATTCACACACATATATATATACAAAAATATTACATTCATATATATGTATAAATACATATATATGTAAGGATAATTAAATTAGATCTAAAACTAAATCGCTAGTCCACTTCTAACTTTTATCTTCCCGTTACATCTTCAAGTATTAAATTTATTACCCAGTTCGGGAAAATATAACACATGGCTTTTAAACATCTTCGCCGCTCCTACCATTAATTTTTATTACCTATATGTCACGCTTAAATTCTCAAGTATACCTCTTGAATCAGAAGCGTACTTGAAGAGCATATGGCTTCTGAGGGGGCCGCCGATTCATATGGTTAACACGTGTCGGTCTCTCTCTCCTCTCTCTTACAACCAGATTACAAAATGATCTCATGGAATAAAGATGGTTAAAATCAAAAGTCTTGATATTCACTCGAAAAACACGGCAGATATATGTGTGTAAACTTTCTGATGTGATTGATTGATATTTTATTGTTTACCAAATGGTATTGCAAAATTTTTCTCAATTTAAGCAAATGGCTAAAATAACTTTATTATATTTGAATGCAGTGGAATAAATTCCATAACCTTATTCGAAATGTTGTTGAAACTTAGTATTCTTATATAAAGAAAAACGAAAATAATTTTTAACCGAATACATAAAAATCCTATTTGACAAAGCATACATGATTTTATTCATACAAGTTTAAAAAAGGAAATGGAAAAATGAAACGAGTCAAATGTTTCAAATCCTTCGCGTTGTGAAATACACGAATTCGCAATTCTTTGCCAGCAAACTTTTCACAAAACAATGCACTGCAACTCACTCTTTTCTTTGCATGTGGTATTTTGAATAAATTTAAGGGTGAAATCTTTTGTCTCATGGGTAGGATCCGCGGGTTAGAAAAGTTGATGCCCAAACGTGAGAAGAGAGAAAAAAGAAAGCAAGGAACTTCCAATAAAATTCTATCGGTGAAACTTTTTCAAGTGGAAAGTGTGAAGAGAGTAGGAAAAAAGCGATTGAAAACTGCAAAAGATCGTTACTACGAAAGAAGAATGATTCAAGTCAAAAAATCACCATCCGAGTATGAAGTGAAAAAATCTACTGATTTAGCGCTTCTTTTCATGATGCTGCAGTGTCTGTAGAAATGCCTGCGAGAATAGAGAGACATCTATACTCTTAAATCCCTGGACTGATCTATTTCCTCCCAAGAAATTCTCAAAAGGGATCTTTTCCGGAGGTTAGTAACGCTACAACACCACTTTACAGTTCAGATGATAAATAGAAGAAATAAAACAGATAATTTATGACAGTTTGAAAGAACAATGTATTTCTAAATAAGAATGAAAAAGTTACAGCTATGACATAAAATTTATTCAGTACTACAACAAAAAAAACTCGGTATAAATATGTTTTATTATAAACTCAAAATATAAATTATGTCTAAGATTGTTAGGAAATTTCTAGTGCCTAGAATTGATTTGAAAAGCCTTGTGGTGACTAAATTTAAACAGCGACGTTCGGACAAAGATCTTGAAAGAAATGCCACACATGCATTTTTTAAGGAAAAAGGGAGAGAGACACACTTATGTAAATTAAGAATTTCTTGTTCTACAAAATTTAAATTAGATCCCGTTTTTTCGATATGATGTATTTAGTGATTTAAATCATTTTGAAAACATATTTTTTTTTACTCCAGACAACTAAAAAACTAAATTTTATTTTATATTCCTTAGTGAAAAGATAGGAATGATTTTATGTGCATCAATTTACAATAAATGTTTCAGAATACGTATCTGTCACGATTATTTATAAAATAACAATGAAAGACTTACATTATATTGTGCTTTTCCTAATATTCCATAATACCAGGTATTATTAAAGAAAGATTATACTTGTGACTTTTCTAAATAGACTCGAAACAGAAATGGCTTTCATATATCCTTAAGAATATGGCTTTTATATTTAAAAATAAGTATGTCTTATGAAGTTTTAATTAGTTCTCAAATAATTTAAGCCCCCTATTTCATTTTACCCGACTATTCTATAATACCCTCCATTTGTCATTTTTCTTCAAAATATAAGTTTTTATAAAAAAAAAAATTATTTTTTATAAGTACCACAATCGTTTATAGTATGTAATTTATAGTATATTTCCCTAATTATTTTTTGAAGATTTTTATCAAAAACTAGTACCAAGCTATTTTTAGAAATGTAATTGGTATTCCATAATACCCTACTGTCATCTAAATAAATTTGACTTATGTTAATACTAATACTAACAATATTTTAATGTGATTATATTCCATAATTTTAAGCGTACTGTTTTCATACTAGCTGTTAAAAAAAAGCACTAACAGATTCACATAATTTTACATTATCGGTGTGTGGATTTCATAAATCTTGTAAAACATATTTCGCATTCGTCAAATGTCTGTTTAGTAGTCATTCACTTTACACCCTTTCAGCAACCTCTCTATTTCCGTTGCTTCAGATGAATATCTATGAGTTCCGAATGCGTATAATGGTGCACTCGGTGCATTCAGAAATTTTAAGCAAAATCCATATAATAGTGCACTATGAGCTCTATTAGAATTTTTAAGCAAAATATGTAGCATTACACCATTTTTGATGGCGGAGAGAGCAGCATCCTATATCCTTGAAATCAACATTTCCGGACATATATTCAGGACAAAAAAAGGCTTTTTAGAGGGAGCTCCTGTAACACTGTTTAAAGCATAGCCGAATTTCTTTTTGAAAACGTGTGTTTTTTAGATGTTTTTAAATATCCAAAACGTAAAGTTCATATCTGTATTAAAGCAGGCTTTCTCCAGAAAAGCGAAATTCGGATTCTCAGAAGCTTGGATACAATCAAGAATTGTTGCCTCTGCCCACTAAAACATACAAAATTCGCCATAAATGACAATTTTATTCTATTCCAGTTCTTCAAGACATAGAATCTTTAAATTAAAATGCTGCGAGGGATAAATATTAGTTCTGAAAAATTATATAAAGAATATGAAAGTAGAAATTCGTGAGAAAGGGAAATTTGTAAACTACAGGCTCTCTTGCAATATCCATAAATTTATATCTCTCTCTCTCTCTCTCTCTCTGTTTAGTTTTCTTTCTTTTTTTCTTCTTTTTTTTGCAAGCATATATCGAATCGAACATTGATTAAGAAGGACATGGTTGCAAATAAGATATGGCAGAAAAATCCAAAAACTGACATATACACAAATGATGACTGACACAGGAAATAGGAAATATATTCATGTCCAAAATTAAGATCACAAACATGTTTCTCATCATAATTTTAAAATAACTCCAGTAAAATCGAAGCAATTTGTATTTTATGTATTTTGAAGAACGGATAGTACAATATCAGCATTCAGTTTAAGAAAAGATGTTGTTTAGTGGGAGTAGTAGTGAAAACAAAAAAGTTGGTTTCTGAAGAATGGCTAGGGGGGGGGAGGGAGAATGGCTTCTCATAATCCTTTAAAAAACTTCTTAAGATGGAGAATTGTTGGGAGGCTTGAAGCTGACCATCTCAAGTGGAGGTGCTCGATGGCTTCAAGTGGCCCGAAAGTGGTCACCAGGAAGGTCATCCAAGTTTGCCACAGGGCATCGACATCTGTGCACAGAATCGCTACTCAACTTTAAAACATATGACGAAATAAGCAGATAATGGCTCCTCTGCTTGCTCGTAACCTTGCTAAGAAGAAGAATTTTCAGGCAAACTGTCTCAGCCGTCTAGCAGAGGCTGGGCTTTACATCCGGTGCTCAGTCTGATGCGTCCTCTTAACTGCATCCATCAGGAAAGAGCGGTTATTGAGGAGCTCAGAACATCAGTTGTGGACACCACAAGAGTGAGCCGTATTCTTTTCAGTGGTGAGTCGAAAAGTACCTGATATAGTGATTTCCCTCGAGTATTCACCTGGAGAGAAAATAGAGCTTACTTTCATCCCTCCTACGTAACAGACTTGATGAAAAAGAAATCCTTGTGTGTCGTGGCATAATGTTGATCAGTCGTACACCACTGTACATTTTCATATGGGTACTGCCAACTCACAGCTCTATAGAGATGAGATCCTAGAATCCTATGTGAGGTTTTTCTGGGTGCTTTGGGCCCGAACTACATTTTTATGGATGATGATGTGCAGCCTCATAGAACTCACATTGATGAATTTCATGAAGTAGAGGATAGTCGCTGTATGGATTGATTCACAGGGTCTCCGGATCAAAATTCTGTTGAATATGCTTGGGATGGTCTAGGAAAGGCCCTTTTTCAGCGTAGATTCCCTTCCTGGATTCCCAAGGAGTTAAAAGTCCCGATTGTGGGAAAATGAGATTTCCCCCTCAAATACGTATTAACCCATAAACAGTATGGTAGCTCGTTGTATGGCTTGTATAGCACTTCACAGTGGTAAAACTCCATATTAGACAGACTTTTCTCGATGTAAATGCTTTATCTCTGATTCATGAGTTAACATTTTTTGATGAGACGTGTTTTAATTCACAATTAAAATCTTCTCCATACTGTTATGTTGCTATACTCAAAATTGACATTGCAATATGTCTCTTTGCCAAATTTCGTAGCAACACAGTATGTGACCTTAATTTTGAACATGATAGTACACGAAATCTCATTGTTGAAGGATACTAAATAAGTAAAACAGTGCTTCAAAAATGATGAAGAAAAGCAGCTTTGAAACTCGATACGATAATGCTACAATTATAGATTGTCTCCATATGTGCGTCATTTGAAATAAGATCTTATTTTATTGTTTTCAGGAGCGATAAAAAGAGATATGTTGATTGGTTTATTGGACTGCGGTATTATTGGCATGATTTATGTTATCCTCGATTGATTTTTGTAGAAGACATGAAGATATATATAGTTCACATACAACTGCTCATGTACTACTACAATAGGCAAATATCTATATATTTTACTAAAAGTCGCCAAAATTATATGCAGATACTAGAGGATAGTTATTTTGTGAGCTTCTATAATCAGTTATTAGTTTCAACATAGTGTTGTGGCCATACACACAACAGGGCGTTTATAAATTTGGCTTAATATACAATCATGTGAAGTTCTCGTTTGGTTAGCATATAGAGCCAACTTCAACTATATTGAGAATCTTTGGATTATTATGTGTTATACAGTCTATAGAAATAATCGATAGCAGAAAATGCTAGAACATCTGCTGAGAATCGTTGACGTATTCTCAAGCCACGAATATAATTCAAATCTTAATTCCGTCAATGGGAACCGTATTTGTAACTTTATTAAGAGAAAAAAAAACATTCCACTAGATTTAGTTTTTATTAAATACGTTTTGTCTAAGATTTTGCTTTATTTTTTAAATATAGTTTTGTGTCAATGTGAGCAGAGTGTGTAGGCTAATTTTATTATTTTCAGAATGCAGTATATATTTAACATTATATACGGTAATAAATATGTGTTACTGTAATTAAAATTTGATATAGTAGTCATCTAATGTTTAAATGTTTATGGCGCACACACCTATACTGCTCTCTAAATATCACATCTAGACTTAATGCATTAAATAAAATCTGCGATTTCTGAAAACCTTTGCCAAAAAAATTAGCACCATTTGGATTTTGCAAGTATCTCAACAATGATAAAATATTATCTTTAAAAAGTCCTTTAAATTTGTTTTTTACTGTTCTTTTAATAGATATTTCGTCACAAATCATTATAGATAGTCCAATATTTTATGAATATCCAGGCATTTTCGCATGCTTGACATTAAAAGAACATAAACTGAGTATAGACTGTAGATACCATTAATCTCCTTTGTTATTTACAGTTTATAGTCTTATCCACATAGCACCAATTAATAACCACTCCCACCAACCATATATATCTTAAAAATTCTTCTTCCGTTATTTGGAAAATTTAGGCTTAAAAAATTAATAAATTTGCCTTATATAGATTAAAGATAACGCATTTTCTTTGGGATAAGAGTACACAGGAAAATGTTTAAGCATCCTTTACCTAAAGCAAGTTTTAACACGGACAAATGCTCCTTTTTATGGAAACGCAGTTCATTATCTGTAAACAACTGGCGTGAAAAGGATGTTAGTTAAAGTCTCTAAGCACTCGCGGGACTTCAAAAAGCTAAAAGAAAAGAATATAAACTTAAAAATTGCATCATAATAAAGAAGATAAGAAAGCAACCTGGAAGGTCATTAATTACTGCACAGGATCTACTTTATTAATTTATGCTATCTTTAAAACCTCAAATCATTTGTCTTTGATTTAAGATAATTGACGGCAGTAACAAGCAACTTAACAATTTAGTTGGGTGCTCTTTTCTACATTTTTTATCTAACATCATCAGATTATTTAATTAAAATCACATTAAGAATAAATTTTTATGTGTTTTTTTAAATATACATGTTTTTTAAGCAATTTTAAAGGTGTTATTCATCCATTTCATTCCACTGAAGTCTGAACCTACAGTTTTGATTATTCATTTAAAAATACATAAAGAAATTTTTTAATAACCGAAACAAATATAAGTCAGTCGGTTCCAAACTTAAGTTTCTGAAAACTATTTTCTTCCACATGGAAGTTATACCGAGAAAAATATTCTAAAATGCTAACGAAAGTATTTGATGATACAGAGATTCTATTTGTAATAATATGTGAAATATTATTTTATATTGGCTTAAAATTATTTATGTTTTCTGCGGTCTTCTGCAGCTTCATTCGCCTAAGAGCAGCAAACATTTTAAAGAAGATATATTCATTAACATATAGAGCATGTCGTAGTCTCTCACTACCCCTATGATTATTAACTCCCCTTTGCACATTATCTAAATTCGGGTATGTTGGATTCATAATTAACAACTACTTAATTAATAAACCAATATTATTTATTAAAAATCTTTCTTATTATAGAAATACACAAATATTAATCAAACTTTAAGAACAACAAATTACAGTGGAGTGAGATCAGAATTCAATTATGAACGACGGAACACTAACTGAAACTACGGAGAATAACGCATACAATCAAACTACGCATTTATATCTAATTTATGAAAATAACAGACCTGATATCTTTTTAAGGCAGGATTCTTTAATACTTGATGGATCTAAAGAGCGGCTTCAATCCTTGATATCTTCAGTTCCGTCCGAACCGAATTAATGAACCTTTTTCAATAATCTTCCTACGGTGAACAAACTTCACTAGTTAAACTAACCTCTCAGAATCACCTTCTTAATCAACCTCGTAGTTATCTCCTCTATCAAACCACGTAGTCATCCTCATCTCTTCATTTCATTTCTCCCTTTTATATCTCTTTCGAACTCGCTAAACCCGAAACTATCTTGTTTGCATAAGTCACACTTTTGGCTCTCAGCGGGGATTGGTTAAAATAAATACAATCTTAAAGGAATTGAGAGAAGGTTAGTGAAACGCGTAAGCATCCGTCACAAGCATTATATACAATACTGATTTGAAAAGTACAAAGAGTCTTGTATTTGATTCGAGTCATTTTGAGTTTTGCGTTTAAACAATATTTTTCAACAAATTACCAACCAAATATCCTAATAGCTAAATTTCTGAAACTTTAAGAGAATGGATTCAGAGTACTGTATCGTGAAAGAACACACTTCGAAATAAGCAAGATTTAGAAACTTTGTCACAAAAAATTGCGTAAATATATCCCTATAAACGAATTTGTTTTTAAGGATGTCATTAAGTTTGTATTGAATGACAGATCATTTGTGAAACTTTTTTGTCAGTTACCTGTAAGAATATAGCTAGTTTAAGCAAATTATTTAACAGGCACACTAAACTGGAGAGGTTTGCACTCATATATGTAATTGAAAGAGTAACTATAATAATTTTAATATGAGTAGCACACGTAGTATTTTAATGCACTGTATTCTGCGAAGAAAATTTTGAAAAAACGATCAACATAAAATTGATTTCATAATAATGTACATATCTTTGGATTATACTTATATATATATATATATATATATATACAAAACAGTTATAAACCTAAGATAACTATAGTCCTGATAGTATAAAGTCTTAGCCCCAGTGGTACAATGGCAAACTCGTGGACTTAGGAACCAGGATTGCAGGTT
>BMAO01011260.1:0-106012 GCA_019973975.1 Trichonephila clavata
TCACATCGTACGCGTCAAAACCACACAAAAGTGTTGGCGTCAGAAAAAAAAGGGCGGAAATTAACATGGGGATTAAGTTATACCCTCGGCATAAGCCCGTGCAACGCCGGGCCATGAAAGCTAGTATGATATAATCGAGCGATTCATCACTATTGTACTTCTGCATGGAAGTCACGGCACAATTGACACTACATTGCGTTGTGCATCTTAGAGAATTATGGAATTTGCTTACACAGTTATCTCTTCCAATCGAATTTATGAACTTCGAATGTGGGTACCTAGTTATTAAAGGTCGATATTCAGTTACTATTTTAATGTAACACATGTTAGGGGATACAAACATAACAGCGCACACAAAAATTTTTAAAGGGGTGTGGGGGAGTCCATGGTCGAAAGTCCCTCAACTCGTATCAAGCCTCAAGAAAACACCAATTGATTCTTCTGGTTTTGTCGATTTTGTTAACAAAAACAGCAAAAAATAAAGTATTGAATTAATAATTAGCATTAATTAATAAAATAAATTGTTAATTACAAGTACTTCATTAAATTTTACGTTATATATATATATAGGATTATCATCAATCGAAAAAAACTCAATGGTTTTGGGGGTGTCCGGACCTCCAGGACCCCCCCCCCCTTTGTATGCGCCACTGAAACATAATTTAAGCAACGCTCTATTCAGTGCGTCGAAGCGGAACTGAACCGGAAAAAACTGTTATGAACCGAAAAAAAATATTTATTTCGGTTCGATATAACTTGCGTCATTTTGTTACTGTAAACAACTTATCAATATTTTCTAATTTAATGTCAACCATATAAATTATCATCATTATAAACGTCACGTGACGAGGGTACACAAAATCGACATAATGCGATTAATAGGATAACAATACCTATGCTTGTCGTTCTCTGCTCACGTGAGTGAGTGAATAGTAACGTTGCACTGTTCATCTACATGAGGACTTTTGGCGACGGACTGCGTAATTTTGAACCATGGTCAAGTGACGAGGACGGCACCTGAGCTGTGGCACTCCCTCTCCTAACTACCACACCAACGGAAGGACGTTTGAGCTCTCGACAGATTTAACGTGCATCGCTCCCCTACACGGCAAGTCTTCAGTGGCACTGGGCTCGAACTCATGACACGCTAGCCATGATCCGATGCCTTGACCTCTTGGCTAGCGCGGCCACCTTTCTCTGCTCGTATCGTATATGCTGGTTAATTGTATCAATTCACATAATGTACCAATTAAACAGAATAAAATCTTCTAAATTTTGATAGAATTACATTCTTGTTAAACGATAGAAATGTTTTTTGTTCAAATAGGAATATACAAAAAATAAAATTATTCATTCGGAACTACGAAAGCTTTTATTTTGACGGAACCGAATCGATATATTTTTTAGTTGAACCGGAACGAAAAAAATTATTGTTCTAAAGCCCTGGTTCTACTGCAGGGGTCGACAACCTTTTGGATGTGGTGTGCTAACCCAATAAATATACCAATATGATTCAGTTTTCCAAGCATTAGGAAATATTTGAAACAATTTGATTCCTGTGAAAAGGCATGCAGAATATAAAGGTCAAAAATACAGATGTACAGTTTTTTTATATATTAATTATGCATCTTTTAATGATATTTATTAACATAAAAATTAGCAACATAAAATATAACTTTCTTCTACATAAATAAAACAAATAATACTACGTTTATTTTTTAATTTTCTTAGGAATATTTATGAAAATAAGCAATAAACATAAAGTAGAAGTTTTCGTGCAATATAGTGAAATAAAAAATGGAAATTTTAAAATGAACCTTGTCCCTGCAATAAGCTCTACTTATATCGCCATATCAGGCGTATAATTTGTGAATTTGAATTTGACACACGAATTTGAATGTTTAGCTGTTAAACGACTTCTTTGTGGACTCAAAAAATATTATTTCATATGAGAAAAAATTATGTGCACACGTATACACTCACTCAAAAAAAATATTGAGACACTTGGCATGTATAACTGTAAAGCTATTTATAAAATATTTATCACATAAACACAAAATGAATTAAGAAATATTTTAACATTTGGTGTACAGTATATAAGGAAAATTTTATTTGTAGTATAGAATTATAATTTGATCTAGCTTTTTTCAAATATAATTCAAAGGCACGCTGGAGTCAAAACAAGTATTGGGACACTTTTGAAATGAGAAATTTAACATAAATATATAGTGCATCAATATAATTTAATTTCACACCACTTTTTTAGACTAGAAGTGTAAACAATAAATATTTCAATAGATATTATTTATAGAAAAAGTGGTGAGAAACAAAGATATGGTCCGTTGGTGTGCGAAATCTCTTAATAAGTCATTGATAGAGGGGAAATCAGTTCGTTGTATAGGAAAAATCTTGAAATTAAGTAAGTCTACTGTTTTTAACATCATTAACAGGTTCAAGAAAACGAATATTGAAAACAAGCAAAAGATCAGGGCATCCTAGGATATTTAATGAACGTGAAGAGAGGGGGTGGAATTTGCGATGTAAAAGTAGATTCGGTAAATCCTGAAACTGTCGAATGTTTTAAGAAAACATAAGTATCATGGCAGAGTACCTCAAAGAAAGCCCTATATCAGCATAGCAAATAGACAAGCTAGGTTGGCATTTGCTAAAACGAATGTAAGGCAGCCAATAGAATATTGATAAAATGTAATTTTTGTTGATGAAAGCGAATATAACATTTTCGGATCGGATGGCAAGCAAAAAGTTTCGCGGAAATCAAATACAGCAATCCATGCCAAAAATTTCCGGCCTACTATCAAATATGGTGGGGGTAATCAAATTGTCTGGGGCTGCATAGCAAGCTCTGGTGTCGGGAACTTATATTTTATTGATGGTATAATTAACAAATATGTCTATCTTGACATTCTTAGGGGAAATCTAAAGTAAAGTGCGAGCAAGCTGGGAATCTCGGGACATTTTAAATTTTACCAAGGTAATGGTAAAACATACTGCAAATATTTGTGTGCAAGTTATGGGGTTCTCTACCACTGTCCTAACGTTACGACTCCTGCACAAGGTCCAAACCTTAGTCCCATTGTACATGTGTGGGATTATTTGCACCAAATTCCTTAACAAGCAGGATTTTAAGAAAATATTTGATCGAAGAGTGGACCAAAATCGATATAGTTTTGCAAAAAAATTGATCTAATCCATGCCAAATAGACTTCAAGAGGTCGTAAAAAGCAAGGGCGGCCCAACAAGATATTAATTTCTAAGTTTGAATTGTTTTTCTTAATTTAGTTAGAAGTGTCTCAATACTTTTTTGAGCACGTTTTTTAACTCGATTTCTTTCTTTCTTTTTTTTTTTTAACAATAATTGCATTTATGTATGAGGTTTGTTTAATTGTATTTACCAAAATAACATTTCCTGTTCTTTTTTTGGTTTTATGTATGTTTAAGTAAAATATTACGATAAAAATCTTGGAATTGGTAGTGTGTCCCAGTACTTTTTCGACAGACTGTATATAGAACCAAAAGCGAAAATCCGAGCACATGCAATTTTCTCTTCAAACATTTAAATTGTCCCCGCAATGACGTAGATCAATTAAAAATTGTTGTCTATTTATCGATAATCTTTTCATAATTCCTTGCATTTTACTGTAACTGAAGATTTTCGTGACGCAGCTATGAGTGATGGTTCATTCATAAGCATTACTCGCGTGCCGTAGGTTGCCGACATCTTTTTTTTTAAAAAGCTACTAGACGTATGGCCGTAATACCTACTTGGGTAAGAATAAATAAGAATAAAGTAACGAATGTTTAAAAATGATAAATTCAGGTTGCCGGTTTCTGCGTTCTTGCCTATGGAACTATATTTTTAAATTAGGCTTCTTTTGTGACATGTACGAGAAAGAATTTTTTTTTTTCATTGAACATTTCTGGGTGCTCATTATACGCCGGGAAAAAAGTGGTAGCTTTAAAAATAAAGAAAAAATGAGCATGCGTAACTATATATGACATTTATTGGCAGAATGTGGAAAATAATCACTTATTTTCCTCACGCGAAACAACAGTTGAGCATTGCACACTTCGAAAACGTATCCGGACTTAGGTTCGGATATGTGACGCTCCGGATAGTAAACGTTTGGATAAACGACGTTCTACTGTATTGCGAAATAAATTTTTTTTTATATGAATAAAATTTTTAGTTTCTAATGACAGGGGTGAGCTTTGAATTCTTGTAGATTTTCAAATATTTTAGAGAACGGGAATCCCCATTTTGCGTATACATTTAAATTTTTCGATTTTTTTATTGCGACTCGTGGAACCCTTGGATATGCCTCATTCTAGGGGTCCACTTCCCTGGGTTCCATGGAACACAGTTTGATGAAGACCACTGCTTCACATTTGATGAAGACCACTGCTTCACATTTGATGAAGACCACTGCTTCACAGTGTGACGTTGATATAATTCTCATTCAATCGCCATTGGCGCATCAATAAACTTTGTAGTATATACGCAGAGTTGAAACTTTAGAGGTTTTTCTCCGAATTAGCTGTCCATTCGGCGCTATTACTCCGTTAAAAGTAGTAATGGAAGAGTACTACTTTTAACAGAATCTCGTCCTCAAATGAATTTCCCAGTTCGTGCTTTCTTCGTGTAAAATGTGGAATAATTCAAGTACAGTCAACTCTCAATAATTCCAAGTTGGAGGGATCAATGAAAACTTCGAATTATCAAGAGTGTAGGAAAAAATTCCTAAAATACACGAAGAGAAATTTTTTTCACACACATTTAAATTTGAAACTTTGTAATAAAACAACAATTGTAAATATGTATAAAATTATTTTAAAGTATTTTTTAAAAGTACATATTATGCAGTATAAATATTTTGCAGAAGTTTAAAAGTCCTGTATTAAAAGAATACATTTAATATATTCATGCACAATCTTACGCATCTCTTGTTCACAATAGCGGACCGTCCTTTATGAACACATGTGTATCAAGGCCACGTGTTAAACGAAAATATGGACGGCTGACAGCAGGTGTTATTGGTCTATTGTCCACTTTAAGGAATGAAATCAATAAAAGTGTCTTTTCGCCTGAGGAATCGGAAAAAAATACGACAGATGGTCATCAAAGGGGCTACGTTACAGGAAAGACACGCAGAGACAACACAACACATAACTTGTAAGCTCCAAACGGTTTATTACAGGACTTCACGTGACAGTAAGTGTTAGAATTGTCGAGAGTTTTATAAGATAACTTCGAAGTATAGCGTATTGTAGTCTGGCCAAGATAACTTCGAAGTATAGCGTATTGTAGTCTGGCCAGCCATAGATTTTACTTCGAAATATCGAGTGTACCCAAACGTATTGTTTTAGTTCGAAATATCAAGAGTTTTTCTAGGGACTGAGCATACTTCGAATTATTGAGAGGTTCGTATTATCGAAGGTTTGAATTAGTGAGAGTCGACAATTGAAAAAAAAAACCGCTTAAAATTGGAAAAACTTGTTATTCTAGTTCTGTGTATCGAATTGTGTGAATGAAACGTTGTGTGTGGAACTATACAATTTTATTATATAACGAATTTAAAAAATATATAATATATGCAGTGCTTCTATATATATGCAGTGAATTAATGTAAGTACTTCAGTATTTCTAAAAATTAATACGTTACGGGAAAAAAATACGATCTTTAGGCCTTGAAATTTTGGGAGGTCTTTCTGTGAATCCTTCTTTCTTGTATCAATTTGTTTATTATGTCACTACTCATCATTTTCGCGAGGCGTTTCCTCGTTGGAGATGCCGGAAGTTCTTAGGCCTTGCTGTCATCGTCATCACTTTGAAGGGAAAGGGAAAAGAAAATGTTTATCAATACTTTCAGCGTTTTTCTTTTTTCTGCTTCTCTAAGTTCTGTATTCGAAGCAAACAATTATGTGAAATTGCTATTATGCTCATGTTCAGAAATTTATTCCTAAATTATTTTCATTTATTTAAAAATATTCACGGACAAATTTGAGATACTGTAATCTGCCTTTTGATCTATATATGATGGAGAAAATTGACTCGCTCACTCATCACGATACCTCCGGAACTATTAGACCACAGACTTGAAATTTGCCAGAAATGTTTCTTTTGTTTAGTAGAGATATGCTAAGAATGAGTTTTATGAAAACCGACCTCCAAGGGGGATGGGGGAGGTAAGGAATTTTAGACGATAATTCCCGTTTTTGAAGTATTAGACCTAAAGACTTGAAATTTAGGAATCTGTTTTTTTCTTCTTCTTGAGGAGGTCCACCGAGAACATATTTTATGGAAATTACTTCCAAGGGGATTGCGGGAGTGTCGTAGACCAACTCCCATTTTTTGAACTATTAGACTCTTCAACAAACTGGAACTTTGACGAACAAGTTTCTTCTGTTGAGTAGAAAAGGTTTTATGATCAGCTTAATAATAAGAGTTGAGGGGTACTATATAGGCTAATCCCCCCCCCTTTTTTTTTTACTTATTAAACTTAGAGGAATTGAAATTTAGAAAACGTTGTTTCGTATCTTAACGGATTTTCCTGAAATTGATTCCGAAGGGGCTAGTTTTCTGGGGTTATGTAGGTGTTACAAATTTTTAAAAGAACTCTTTGTTATTTATTAGACCTATTGACTTGAAATTTGGCGAAGTTGTTTCTTGCATTGAGTAGAAATCTGCTAAAAATGAAACTTCCGAAGATTGACTCCAAGAAAGAGCATTAAAGGTAAATGTACATCCATTTTAGAAATTCAAGTCCTGGTCTTTTTAAATCAAGAGGCGAAATGTATAAGGATGTTTTTCCATACATTAAAAGCTTGTTAGAATCAGTGAATCTGGCGGGTAATGGCTAGTATGGAATATATTTTTTACAGAAACGTAAATGACACAGAAAAACAATCAAAGGGTTTTGATAAAGCATCTTAAAAACACCTCGCACACATGTAGTAGTTGTACATTTTTAGGTGTCAGAAATAAGTCATACTGAAAATTCCCATACTGAAGTTTTTAGTTTTCTTAAATGCAAAAAGTTTTGGCGTATCAGTTCAACTTAAATTGAAGCCTTTTCTTTTCTGACCTTTTAAGATTGCGGTGAAAATATGTGACTCAATTGATCATCAGAATCCGGTTCTGTTAAAATTTTTAAATAGGAAGGTTTGAGGATAATTGATTTTTAAATGGGTTTTGCTTCTTCTCAAATTGTAACTGTTAGGGTCAAAACTTTAAAACCTTTTTTCCCCTCACATTTTAAAGCCATCAAATGAGTTGAAATTTTCTATGTACGATTCTTTTGGATGGCAATACAATAATTTTATTATAATTATTGAAAATTAATTGATTAAAACTAATTATTTGAAATACATTTTATTCACACATAATTCTTTTTGCTTACAACGTAAAACAGATGAATATTGAAACGAGCAAATTAAACCATTCCTCGTAAAATTAAATCATTAGAACTAATTATTGAATAAATTCAACTTGACTCAACCTTCCCTCTTTCGGTCTCAAAATTTAAGGTATGAAAGAAATTGTTGCATAAATTTTGAAGTTTGAAAGGAAATCCATGTTTAAAAAACTTGTTTTTTTACCAGTGTTATTTAAAGAATTGATTGTGCATTTTATTATGTCATGTTTATCTTTTAGAATGGAGATCAAATGAATGTAATCTACTTTGCATTTTCTAAGACTGTTTTATTGCTTCTAATCGTTTTCTGGGTGTTTAATTCTTATTGGCTCATTTGTGGTACCGGTAGGTCATGGATTCATGGTTGGCGTGTCATGAGTTCAAGCCCTGTGCCATTGAAGACCCACCGTGCATGGGTGCTGATGCACATTATATGTGTCACAACACAAATTCCTCACGTTAGCGTAGTGTAGAAGGGGCCGATGCAAGTTAAATCTGTCGAGGCTCAAATATCTTCCCATGGTGTGGTGTGAAAGTTAGGAGAGTGAGTGCCAGTTCATGTCGTCCTCGACACTTGACTATGGTTCAAAATAATGAAGTCTGTCGCGAAAAGCACTCGATTCGCAGTGGAATGCAACGTTAGCGTTCATTCACTCATTCGGTTCGATAGCTTAGAGGTAACCTACCCGCTTCCTAAGCCCAAGATTGCGCACGCATGTCATATGATTATGTGGCTTGTAAAAGATCCCTTAAGCGAGTTCGGCACTTCCATAGGAGCCCATGTTAAATTACGTAAGTTTATGGACATTTTTCTCAGAAACTACTTACTTCTCATGGATAAAATTTTTACAGCAGGTTATGTGTACTATCAATAAAATTTTAAGGAAGGGTTTTGTTTTGTTGTTTAAAATTAAAATAATTATGAATTTTTCAAAAAAAAAATGTCCCCCCTAAAATTTAGATTCAAAAAGCTTTATCTAAAAAGGTTTGCTAGATATATCTAATTCCCTCCATTAAAGTGTGTAAACATGTTAAAAGTATGCTCATTGAAAATTTGAGGATTATATAATAAGTAGTTTTTGATTAAAAAAAAAAAAAGGTACATAAAGTAGAAAATGTTATATTTTTTGAGAAAACAGGCTTTCAAGTAAAAATGTGTAATTTTTGAGCATTTACTGTTTAGTACTTTCCTGAAGCATTTTCTTTACCCTCTGCTCCTACAAAAAGCTCAATTTTGCCTTTTTTTGGGGGGATCTCAAGATGCTTTCGTTGGGCTGCACGAATCCTACGTGCATCTAAATTTTTGAAGCATGGCACACAATTATAACTTGATTCAATATTACAATGTTATAAGATCATTAATTTTGCTAGAGGACTCGTATTGAAGTGTGCAATAGCCATATTTACCCGAATTTTAGCGTTTTTAATCCTACAAATGTAGATTTTAGAATCACTGACGATATGGTGTTATTAACTGACTCATTTGAACAAAAGACGAGCACCCATATACTTTTGGATATTCCCAATACACTCTTAATTTTTCCACTTGAACATCCTTTGGATTTGCGCTCATCAGAAACTTATGCAAGGGGAAAACACAGATGCTCTTAGCAGAGCTCATTTGATGCGTCTCAAGGAGTGACTTCATTTAATAAATAAATATAAATACTTCTAATTATAGTATTTTCTCATATAATATATCATATTAAACAGGAAAATTTAAACTCTTATAGAACATATAAAAAAGTGAAAATCGATCCTTTTTCGAAAATTTATGTGCCGGCCCCCTTTAAGTATTGATTTGGCTCTGATACTCCCGGTAAAATTAAATCACGGCAAAATTTAGCATCAGACGAGAGCTTGAATTAAAATCAATTCAAGCGTCGAAATTTGGTATTGAGTGCCGCGACCAGATAATGTTGTCATAAAATGGCTCTAACATTTGGAGCCGTCTCAGCAAAGGCTTAATTTCCAAAATGCTGTTGCAGGTTTAGTTAGTTGCTCACTTGCGTTAGCGTAGTGAGTGATTTAAGAGAAGGGGTATGCTAACACAGGGAATCAATCGTCTTGACCACGGTCCAAAATGACGATGTCCTTTGCCAATTTCCCTCATGTTGCTTTATAGTGTGATGCTGATAAACGCAGTCGCTTGGACCAGAAACCTTGATTTCTGCTGTTGTTAATAATTAGTAACCTAGATAATAAGAAACTAGGATAGACAGGATAATAAATTCTTGTATTTTCTTCGAAAACTAATACAATGACCGTCTAATAGAAATGTTCGTCTTTTCATGTTTTATTTTGTCAGGAAATAGTTCAGACGATTTAATTAGGCGCGTGAGATATATTTCAGGAAGTCTTCGTTTTCCGAGGGTTGATGGTAGTCGGTGGATGTTGCACCAAGGTCGTCGTAGGAAAATATTGCAGTTTCATTCTCTTGCAAGGGTGGTGGGAAAGTACGAAATCTTGTTTTATTTTCACGGACTCGTGACATGGGAAGGCCAATATGTTGCATAATTATATCAAGTACACAATTTTCTATTTTATCAAAAATTAATTATTTTTTTCATTTTATTTCGGGTTTTTTTTTGTATATCTATTTAGCATAAATTTTAAACCCTGTGAAGGTCCCATCTCAGTGAAATTATCTTCCTTCATTAAGGCTCTAGAGTGAATCCAAAGTCTTGGCTTGATTTAAATATGTATGGTGCTCAACCTATATAATAACTAGAGACACATTGTAAGTTTGAGTATGTTGTAAGTATCATTATGAATTAATATTTTAAGACCATTTACTTCAGTACATTTCAATGTGGTAGCTCGGGGATTGTCTCTCTCTATAATACAGGGTGTCCCAAAACGACCGTATAAACTCTGCACAGCTAGATTCCTCATTGGGAGTACATAAAAACTACCCAAAGAAGCATTTCTGTACGATTCATAGTTTACGAGAAAAATATGAAAAACAAAGCATGACGTCACTTACGGTTCAAGGGGGGAACACTTTATTGGACATATCAACAACAGTATTTGCATATCTTTCCAGACGATAATGTTTAAAACGTTCGTCGCGTATGTCACGTCATGCAGGCGCGCGCCGTGGAATGACGTTAAGCCGCCGTTGAACTGGTATTTAAAAGGCTGCATCTTGCAGCCACCGGTATTATTCGTATTGTGGCCATGTATTTCGTACGTGACTACTGCGACATGCCTTGCGACTACTGCGGCATGCCATCTCAAGGAACTGGTGTATGGAGACGTAGTGACAACACAAATGAACTTAGTTGCTTGTCTGCATGCTGCTTGTACTTCGGTGGACCCCACGATGCTGCGACGTGCGATGACAGCCATTCCACGTCGTGCTCAAGCCTGCCTCGACATGCATGGTGGACATTTTGAACATCTGCCTTAAATTGTGCATATACTCCTTTTAATATGTTCAGTAAAGTGTTTTTTTTTTGCTCCGGAAATGACGTCATACTTTGTTTTTTGTATTTTCTTCGTAAAACTATGGATCGTACAGGAACGCTTCTTTGTGCAGTTTTTATGTACTCCCGACGAGGAATTTAGCTGTGCAGAGTTTATGCGGTCGCTTTGGGACAACCTGTATAGATATTAAGGAAGTATTCCAGTTCCCGTCGTGTTCTTTTAAGTAGGCGTCTTGCCTATGCCTGGATCAGATAGTAAAATGTTAAATCTGTCAAAAAGCGTGTTAGCGAAATAAGTCTCATAATTTGTAGACGACAAAATATCTAAACATCGGTATTCTAAAGGGATTACTTTGTTAGCAGCTTTAACCTCAAAACTGTGGCGTCCTTGTTTGAGAGCGTATAATTGTGTGTCGCGGAAATGGAGCGATGACAAGCGTTTTCGTCAATCACAAAGCTGTGTAACTGTTAAAATATTGGATCAAAAGACTGGAGTTTACTCCTTAAGTACGGTTATCTTTTATTATATAGTAGGCGAACAGGGTAAATACACGCATCTCACAATACTGAAACCATGCATGTATTTTCTTTATTCTATTCACATTTTTCATATTGATTCGGTAAAATAATGTATATATAAAATAATATACGTCGATTATGTTACATAAATATAGTTTTTTTTTATTGAAAACAATGATAAAATCCCCGTGCACCACAAAGTATTACAGAAGTAAGTATTAAACACACAACACAAAAGAATTAAAAAAATAAAAAAAATTTTAAAAAATAAAAAAATAATCTTTTGAGGTTAGGAAGAATTACAAATACTCATAACAAACTCACTGAACTTCTTAAAAGTACTTCTGGTGGAAACCAGTTGAGGAAGATTCGGAGGCCAATTTACATTAATTCCCTTGAATGCCAGTCTTGGGATATATTCCTTTCTCTTTCAAACTTGGAACACAGAAGGAGCACATGTTCTACATTTTCCTCTCCACCAATATCGCAATCACAGGAAGATGACGGAACTAAATTAAATTTGTTCAAGGTAGTTTTTAAAGTTGCCGTGACCAGTTAGAAATTGGATTATTTTGTTATTAGTATAAAAATGATGGCAGGACAGTCTCTCATTAATGGTTGGAAAAAATTTCTTTGTTACGCTCCCATTATTTGATGCAAGATATTCTTAGTTCCAAGACTTCACCATTCTCTTTCCTTCACAATCTTCTTGTAAAATGACTTAGGAATCAATTTTGCGCAATGTCAATTTTGAGTAGACTCTCGATAATTTAAACTTTCGATAATACGAACCTTTCGCTAATTCGAAATATATGCTCAGTCCCCAGAAAAACTCTTGATATTTCGAACTAAAACAATACGTTTTGGTACTCTCAATGATTCGAAGTAAAATCTGTGGCTGACCAGACTACAACACGCAATAATTCGAAGTTATACAAAATTTTCGACAATTTGAACACTCACTGTCATGTACAAGTTCTGTAGCAAACAGGTTTGAGCTTACAAGTTTTGTGTTGTATTGTCGAAACTGTAACGTAGCTCCTTTAATGACCATCTGTTTACTACCCCTTCTTAGTGTTATCCGGTTCATCACTTTATACACTTTTATTGCTTTTCTTGAAGTGGACAATAGACCAACCGTACCTTTTGTCAAACGTCCATATCTTTCGTTTAACACGTGGCCTTGCCACACATGTGTTCAGAAAGGTTGGTCCTCTATTGTGAATAAGAGATGCGTAGAATTGTGTATGAATGAATTGAATGTATTTTTTACTACCAGACTTTTAAGTTCTGTATAATATTTATATTGGATAGTAAAAATACTTTGACATAATTTTATACATATTATCGTAAAAATAAAGTTTCTTGTATTGAAAATTAATACTCCAAACTATTAATACTGCCAAATCTCATTTATTTCGCAAATTAACATGCCAACTGGAGTCCAAGACTCACCTAGTTATAAGCAATTTTTTCATGGAATACTGTTAATTAAACAAAACGGAACGAACACTTCCTTGTTGCCACAGCGTACAAAATAATATACTTTTTCAATATCGTTCAGTTCATGGTGACAAAAAATTAAACAATGATAAATAAATTCACGTGAACAAAATAATAAATTTAAATAATTGTTTTGCTTTTAACATAATAAACTGAAATTTATAAAGTGGATCTCACATCCTCTCACCTTGAGATGTGGAAGTACCACAGCTCAACAACTATATTAGAGATCCAGCCTTTTGGGAATTTTAACAGTCCGTCCTAGTCTTGTCTTGTTTTGAACAACTGCGTAGTCGATGGAGTTGTCGTCAGAACACTTAGGAATAGCATTCTTCATAGAGGCTATTTTTGTAGATAATGCATTTTTGTGTCAGGTGGAAAAGACGAATCATTAGAAGAGATCTCTAAAGGGAAGACGCGCTGAATTGGACGTAGAATTTCTCCGCGAGATGTTCTAAGTTTAATGAGTCGACACACACCGTCTTTCCCTGGCAGAATTTCTGTCACTTTCCCCAGTGGCCAGTCGATTCGATTGGCGTTGTCACTTTTTATGAGAACAATGTCCCCGGGAGTTATCATCGAAGTTCTAGTCTTTTCCGGCCTCCTTATCAAAGATCCAAAATATTCGGACCTGAACCTCTTTCGAATGTCCTTCTGTAAAGCTAACCTGTATTTGACACGATGGTTGAGATTTTTATGATCCGCCGCATCACAGTCTGGAACTCCAGAGTTTTTGATATCCTGAAGAAACATCGCAGGGGTAAGTGGAACAAATTCTGAGTCACATTCGTCGATGTAAGTCAAAGGGCGTGAGTTGATTACAGATTCACAATCACAAATAGCTGTTGTCAACTCCTCAAATGCCAAACTTGCTCTTCCAAGTATTCTTCTCAAGACTTTTAAGAATACCAATTAGTCTCTCCCACAATCCACCCCACCATGGTGAAGAAGGGGGATTAAATTTCCACTTAATTGGACGAAGAGCATTGTCGCTACAAATGCGGCCCCAATCTAAACTTCTAAGCAAATTGGAAGCTCCGACAAAATTAGTGCCATTATCACAGTACATGGTTTCACATCGGCCTCTCCGAGCTATAAATCGCCGTAGAGCTAGCAAAAAGCTTTCGGTCGATAGCGATGAAACAAGCTCTATGTGGACAGCTCTATATACGGCGCATGTAAAAATGCATACCCAAGCCTTCTTTCCATCTTTTAAAAATAAAGGTCCCGCCAGGTCAATTCCACAAATCTCGAACACGTTTGCCTGTCGTATTCGATCTTCAGGCAAAGGAACAGATACAACATCACAACATTTAGAAGAAAATATTTTGCAAACGACACATTTTGAGATAACAGAACGCACTGTTTTTCTTCCTCTCAAAATCCAAAAATGTTCTCTCAAAATATTAAGCAAAATTTGAGTTCCAGCATGATTATTTTTGATATGGCGAGAAAATATTAGTCTTTCGACAACTTTATGATTGGACGGGAGAACAGCTGGTTCCCTAAAATCTTCTGTATCCTGACGGAAAATTATTTTCGTCTTGAGCCGTATTATTCCATCGGCATCCCTTATACGCACTCAAAGTTTTTAGTTTTGCATCATGCTCATTCACAAAAGATTTCGACTGGACCAATTTTATCACTTGTTTCGCTGCTGCCCTGTATTCTTCAGCATCCAAACTTCCCTTTTTCCTTAGCTGAACATCGCATCTACAGCTCTTTACAAATCTCAAAATCCATCCCACTAACTTCACAATGCTTTCATATTTTGAAAAGCGCTGATAAAACCAGCCTACAGATGAATCTTGATTTACAGACACCAAAGCTAATATTGAGCTTTTCCTTTTCTCTTTTAGTATCTCATCTTCATCAAACTCATATTCATTGCATGGTCCTTCGTCTTCAAATAAAGTAAGCCATTTTGGCCCCTCCCACCATCTAGTTTTCACTAAAATACTTGCTTTGCATCCTCGGGAGGGTAAATCAGCTGGATTTTCAAAGCCAGAAATATGACGCCAAGAAAAAACTTGGCTAATATTCTGTATTTCTTGGACTCTGTTATTCACGAAAATAGACCAATTTTCATCTTTAATGATCCAGGCAAGAACGGTAGTGGAATCACTCCAATAAAAACATCTAATATCCGTCCATCCAAGAGCATCCAACACAGATTTCGTTAATCTTGCTCCCACCAATGCAGCAAGAAGCTCTAATCTTGGAATTGTAGCAACTTTCAGACGAGATATTCGTGATCTCGAGGCTAAAAAATGCACCTTTCCACATTCTCCCTCTTGTACAAGATACGTAACTGCGGCATATGCATCTCTACTTGCGTCACAAAAGGTATGAATGGAGAAGTTCTTCATATTTTCTGGATTAACGTTGATCCAGAGAGGAACGGTAACATTTTCCAATACTTTTAGTTCCCTAAACCATTGTAAAAATTCTTGTCGAAGGGATCCAGTGATTTCTTCGTCCCATTCCAACGATAATTTCCAGGTTTTTTGTAGCATAATTTTAGGACAAAGCATTACAGGAGATACAAATCCAAATGGATCAAACACTTAGTGAGTAACCGATAATATTGTGCGTTTAGTAATGTTGTCGACATTTACTTCTTTCAACCAGCTGATATTTAGCGAAAAACAGTCTTCAATTTTATTCCATTGAAGGCCTAACAGATCTGTTTTGAAGGATCTTCCATCCTCTGTTAGTGAAGATTCCCAATCCCGCAGAATGAAACCACCTTTTTTTAATAACTCATTAGAAACACTTATCACTCGCTGCAAATCTAATTCACTGTGGACGCTGGTTACAAGATTGTCCACATAAAAACTCTTCAAAAGACAACTAGTTACAAAAGGATCAACATCAGTATTTTGCTCAAGATGATACTTCAATACAGCTCCTAGTAGAAAAGGACTGCTGCGAACGCCAAAAACTACTCTGGTATGCCGAAAAAACCTGTAGTCTTTGCAAGCCTTATTTGTCCACCATAGAAATCTCAAGAAGTCTGCTTCTCTACAGAGGCTAATTTGCAAAAAGGCTTTCTTTATGTCTGCGATTACACCAATCTTTTCTCGAAAACTCAGCAAAATATCAGGAATGAGCTCAATCAAGTTTGGACCACTATGTAAGGAGTCATTTAGTGACGGATGTCCTTTGAGTCGAGCAGATGCATCAAAAACCGGGCGAATAGGAGTTGTCTTACTAACTTTGATAACAGGTCTGTGAGGTAGATAATTAGCAGGCAAATCTTTCTCTTCAATTGGTACTTCTTCGATAATTCCTTCACGCAGCCATTCGGAAAATATGCCCTCATAACTATCGTACAAATTTTCATGAAATAACTTCTTGGTTGTGGTGTCTAACCTTCTTTTAGCTTGCTCAAAATTATCAGGTAAAGGCACACAGTTATCTAACCAAGGCAAATGAACCTCATAGCGATTATCTTCATTGTACCTAACAGTTTGAAGAAAATTTTCAGTAGTCAAATCCTCTTGCTCTTTTTTAGACAGCTTTTAAATAGGATCCTTGATTCCAATAGAATCCAGTTTCCAGAAGACCGAAATGTCAAACTCTTTAGCGAAAAGTGATGTCACTAACATGGCATTGCTTGTAGTAACTTTACTATCAGGAACTTTCCCTAACAAAGTCCACCCAAGCAAAGTTTCAATGGCTACTAATCCGCATGGTAAGACCCTACGCTGACCGATTAAAATCTTTCCAAAAAGATCAGCTCCTATAAGCACTTGTACAGGTTGTGGCTTTTCTCCCACATCACTTAATGTTGTATCCCTTTCTTGAAGCTCTTTTAACCAAGGCCCGGAGTTCACAGGTGATACATCATTACAAATAGCTACCTGATCCAAAGCTTCAAAGTTGCATGCAAAATTGTTCTTAATATTTTTCAACCTAATTCTGTAACATGTATGTACAAATTCTTTAGATTTAATCCCACCAAACTGTGAATGTACCAGAGTTTCTTTCTTTACAGGAACGTATCCCATTTCTTCGGCAAGACTCTTTACAATATAAGACTTTTGCGAGCCGGTGTCCAGAACAATTCGCACGATTTTTTCTTTTTTTATCTGATATGAGCTTGCACTTTAGAGTCTGTAAAAACACTTTAGGACCCACACTCAGGTTGGACATGTTGACCTCGTTAAAAACTTCAGCTTCTTCCGTCTTCTTGAAATCATTTTTTCTTGACTCGTTTGTTTCGCACATCAAGGGAACATGTTTCTTCCCGCAAATTACACATCTCAAAAATGAATGACATTTTCGGACGGGGTGACCGGGAGCCAGACAGGCAAAACAACAATTTTTTTCCCTCAAAATCCTTCCTTTTTCATCTAAACTCATTTTTTTGTGCAGAAAAACAGTCTGCACTGGGATGAGTTTTCTCGCAAAACGCACATGACTTTTTGGTTTTATGAGTATGTGGATTGGTAAAAAGACCGGAGGCGGTGGGTGTTTTATTTTGTTTTACTCTTGGTTCAAATTTCTTATTTCTAAACCCAATATTGTCTTTCTTTTTGTTTAAACCGAAACCTTGCATCGCCAAACAAATCCTTTCTTCTGATTCTATTTCAGATTTTAAGAATTGTAGTAAGCTACTAAGCCTTTCTTGTGGTTCGCCACTATGATGGAAATCAGGACCTCTTGGTCTTTGCCATGCTCTTAGTATATCTTCCGGTAAGCATGACTCAACCAAAGGATGAAGTAGAGCAGCGCTTTTATCCGTTGTTACGCCAAGTGTCTCTAATGCCTTAATCTGAGACTCCAAATGGTCATACAGCGTACATAAATTAACAGTCGAACTTTTCGAATCGTTTTGTAAAACCAATTTTAAAAGCTCGCGGACATAGAATTCTATAAGTAAATCAGTTCGACCAAAACGCGATTTTTTAAAGATTCAACAGCTTTGGCGTAGTTGACGCCGGTGGGTGGAAAACTTTCCACTAACTTCCGAGCGCGTGAGCCGCTAACGGTTGCTTGCACTAAATACTGAGATTTATTTTCTAGTGCTATATCAACATCATTATGAACATGTTCAAACTGGCTCCAAAAAGGTAACCAGTCCTTTAAATCTCCCGAAAAATGGCGTAATTCTAACTTAGGTAAGTGAAATTTCTTTTTTACACTACCTGACTCTGGAGTTTGATCATCTAGAGTATGTAAAACTGTCCGGGAGTTTAATCTCGCCAAATCTAACTCATGTTGTTTTTGTCGTTCTCTTCTTCTTCTTGGCGCTTTCTTTCTTCTTCTTGACGCTTTCTCTCTTCTTGGCTCTTTCTCTCTTCTTCTTGGCGCTTTATCTCTCCTTTTTTCTGCCTTTCAGAAACAGTTGTGGCTAGTACGGTTGAAACAAAGTCCGGATCATTTTTATATTCTTTACTGTTTAAAATTACATCTTTCAGTGTAGGTATGGTAACCTTCAACGGTAAGTCCTCATTGATCTCTTGACACAAATAAATTAGGTCTTCTTTCTTGAAGCCTTTAACAGATGTAAACATATTGACACTTAATAGTCCTGTCACCGGACGCCAGATATCGTAAAAATAAAGTTTCTTGTATTGAAAATTAATACTCCAAATTATTAATACTGCCAAATCTCATTTATTTCACAAATTAACATGCCAACTAGAGTCCAAGACTCACCTAGTTATAAACAATTTTTTCATGGAATACTGTTAATTAAACAAAACAGAACGAGCGCTTCCTTGTTGCCACAGCGTACAAAATAATATACTTTTTCAATATCGTTCAGTTCACGGTGACAAAAAATTAAACAATGATAAATAAATTCACTTGAACGAAATAATAAATTTAAATAATTGTTTTGCTTTTAACATAATAAACTGAAATTTATAAAGTGGATCTCACACATATGTACAATTGTTGTTTTATTACATAGTTTCAAATTTAAATGTGTTGGAAACAAATTCCCTTCGTGAATTTTGGGAGTTTTTTTTTCAACCTCTTGATAATTCGAAGTTTTTTATTTGTCCTTCCAACTTCGAATCATCGAGAGTCGACTGTATATGTTTCTCTTAGTACATTATTAAGAAGGTTGATTTACTTCTATTTATATCACTTTGAGTATTAATTACATTAATACTCTCGCCATTATTAATCATTGTGACAAGAGGCTTGTGGCAACTGAAGTATGATATGTGAACGTCGGTAGATACGTGATTTATGAATCGTGAAAATATCGCAGCAATGGTTGTTACTATACCTAGTCGTCCCCAGGGCTCTACCAGAAACAAAATCCAAATTAGGCTCCAATTTTAAAAATTGGACTAATCCCAATCCTTTATCTTTAGCGAAATCAATTCATCTTTATCGAAATCAATATTGAAATCGCCACCAAGTATAAGTGGAAGTACATGATACACTGTTTCTCCAGTAGTTTAAAACCACCTTCTGTGTATTCTAATAATGTCTCGTGGATATAATCTATAATGTCGGCAGCATTCTAATTGACAGAAATATAAACTGTGACGAAAACAATGGGTTGACCGTTAGGTAAAGTGCATCTCATGGCACATATAGCTCCCAAATTAGATTTAGTTTGATTAACGTACTGGGTACGTTTCTTCTCACAAAATCATCATGATTGCCAATAAACTTATGTTGTGAATCGCGCACGTTTTGATAGATAGCGATCGCATCCCCACGATTAATACTTGGTCGCCTATACTGTGTAATGCGTTTAAAAGTTTCAATTTCAACTAATTCCTCATTGCGAAGCCATTTTCTCGTAACACCAAAATGTGTGCTTTTTGCACAATATTAGCACGGAGATCTCGTGCATGTGCCCGGAGACTGGCAGTGGAGAGAAAAGAGAATCATATCCTTTCCATCCATTTTATTGATCATAATTTCATCTGTTGTAGTAAGATGAACAGTAGAAAGCCTGGAAAACTCGGATCACCTCTGTCCGGAGGCTGTTACTGACAAACGAAGAAATGCAAACTTTCGTTATTTTGTAATAAAATTATACCGTATCGTGGCAAAATAAGTGATCTTTCCGATTCTATAATTATTTTTTGTCTGATTTTGATAGGAAAAGAAAGATCGCAATTTTAAAAATGAAGAAAAAGTAGAAACTCTTCCTTCTTTTTTCGGACAGAGATTTAGCGCATGCGCACAAGCGCGAGTAATGCTTTTTGTTAACGCTTTTTTTTTTAAAAAAATTTCACTCATTGTAATATTTCCATACCGTGGACTTTGTTTGAAAATCGATTCTTAAGGAGTAAACTCGAAAAATTACATATAAAAGTAAGAATTTTAGTAGCCGTCGAAATTCCCGCTTCTCTACTGACAAAATGGTTTCTACCCGTCTTAAGAAAGTGCTTGAATAGGTGCAGTAGGGTGGATCCAAGTCCTCTTACCAGAAGGCAACCTTGCCTTTCCAAATAAAATAAAATAACTTCTTTAGGCAGCACGGCATTGGGCACCTCTTATGCCAGCACATGGTTTAACATCAAACAAGATATCAATCATTGGCACGGCCAAGTAATTTTAGCGCGTTTTTCACATGTTGTATTTTACAATAATGCAACTAATGAACTTTTTCTTATAGAAAGTAGTACTGTACTTTAAAAAAAAAGAGAAAAAAAGCCAAATGCGACCAAATGCCGAAAACCCAAGGTCAATTGGTTGCTTATTGGCTGAGAAAAAGGTTCAAAATATGGAACGAAGACGAAATTTGCGACCTAATAGCGCTTTTGTTCCACTACGTGAAAAAACGCGCTAAAAATTGGTATTTACCCTGGGTAACTTTGGACCAGCGACTATCAATGGACTCGGTGCCTGGTTGGCGTCGTGGCCGTGGTAGCCAAGTGTTCATGGCATCGGACTCGTGGCTGGTGTGTCATAAGTTCGAGCTCAGTACCACTGAAGACCCGCCGTGTAGGGGAAACGATGCACATTAAGTCTGTCTAGAAATCAAACGTCCTCCCGTTGGTGTGGTAGTTAAGAGAGGGGTATCAGCTCGGGTGTCATCCTCGTCACTTGACCATGGTTCAAAATTACGGGGTCCGTCTCCAAAAGCCCTCGGGTAGCTAAATAGTACGACGTTAATATTCACTCACTCACCCTGGTCTTCGTCACGCATTTATCCCATGGCTGATCATACCTGAGAAGGAACCTTATTATAAATTAATTTTCCGACATTTACTTTTGCCCCTTTTAGGCTAGCATCTAAAAAGCATCATCGTACAAAATAAATTCGTTATGCGAACTTCAGCTGGTATATACGGGGTCTCATCAGCTCATCTTAAATTTTGCATATTTTTTTTTATTTATTTTACTTTGTTCTGAACTCAAAATATTCTAAACATTGCCATCCATCCGGTATGGTGGTTAGCGATTCTGACTGCGGTGCCACAGGGCCTGGGTTCCAATCCCGGAGAAGGCATGGATGTTTGTAAATGTATAGTGTTTTTGTGGCATGGGGTTACTATAAATAGCCGCCGAGCCGCAAGTCCTCTTGGTTGGTGGAAGGGGAAGAGAGGTGGGAGGCCTCCAGGGTGTTCTCCCTCAGAATTGGGGTGGACCAACCTGTCTCAAGCTCTGGCAACGTTCATTCCTTCCCTTCGGTATGGACATGACAACACAACAGAATATGTTTTTGTTTTTCTCAAAAGTTGCAATTTAAATAGCCAGTGGTCACTAATTTTTACGCATGACAAGTATGTTATGACACCAAATCCTGCAACTTCCCGATGAGTTTACTCCTCAATTTCAGTTAATTGATTAAATAATCACTGGAGTATAGGTAAAGTATTAAGTAAATTTTATTAAAAAAAAATGGTTCCGTAAAATTTATATTAATTTTTTAAATACTATTTAAACTATCATGTATAATTTGTGAGAAATTAGGGATATTTTTGTAAACAAGTGTTTTCCTTGGTATGTTTTTGTCTGTTAAGTGCTTTCTTTATTTCTAGATGATAGCGATTATTTTATCGACTACGAAGAATCTTCTGGGCTGCTTAGCAAGAAATGGGACTCTCCAGATGAAACGGGCACTCTGAAGGCAGATGTATGCATACCTCAACCCCTTGGTGGCATTGATTGGATTTTAAACATTCGACAATCGGACCACGGCTGGAAAGAAGAAACGCACCGGGCAGTGATTGCCTTGGCGGTCAACAATTGGAAGCTTCTGACACCTCAAGAAGTGCGCCAAATCGAGTTGCAGTTGGAAGTGGAATTGACGAAAGCATTGCTACGGTACTTTTTTTTATATTTCCAACGGGATTGTGGATTTTTTTTTTCTTATCAGACTTAGTACATTTCCCGAGAAGCTGGTATCCCCTTTTAGTGCTGGGGGGAGGGGGGCACCATATAGATGGAATATCAATCGCCGCAGTGTAATTTTGCCGCCCTCTTTTCTCACCAGAGGGAGGCACCTGAGTTCTGACTATACACTACGGTTTTTGAAAGCATCGAAAATCTTTTTATCTTTAGAAAATGTTATCCTCTATAATTGAGATTTCTAATTAAAGGGATTATTTCAGCATTTACTCTATATGTTCAAAAAGTCATGTGTTCAATGTGTTATTTTAATGATTTTTTATTTTTGAATAATTATATTATACTCTGGTCCCCCCCCCCCGGCTCCTAAAATGTTTCACAGACTTCTTAAAAATTCTCACCTTATCTGTAAGTTCTATGAAGAAATGAATACGAATGGTAGGAAACCACTTATTTTCCGAAAATATATTGCACACAAATTGGGTGTCTCTTCCAATAAATAGCATCATCAATCATTTAGTTTCAACTAGAGCAGTGCTTCTCGATCTTTTTTTTTTTTGTTGTTGTTGTTGCGGTATAGTTCTAACAATTTTAAAATTTGGCGGCACACTAAAAATAAACAGTTTTAAGAGTTTTACTTATCTGTAATACACTACGTAAAATAGTTTTTGATAATAATTTTCAATGTTAAATAAAATATGTACGACAAAGACAGCGAATTGTTTATTCAGTAATTAATTACAAATAAATTATAAGAGTATATTTAATATGAAATTTGAACTTGATGATTTTTGATGATTTCCTTTATATCTGTTGGTAAAAATTATGATGCAATTTTTATTTCATCACGCGATCACGGTATCCCATTGGTTAAGGTATCGGATCGTGGCTAGCATGTCATGAATTCGAGCCCAGTACCACTAAAGACCCGCCGTGTAAGGGATCGATTCGCGTTAAATCTGTCGAGGGTTTAAACGTCCTCCCGTTGGTGTAGTGTGGTGGTTAGGAGAGGGGATGCCAGCTCAGGTGCCGTCCTCGTCACTTGACCTTTCTTCAAAATTACGAAATCCAACACCAAACACCCTCGTGTTTATTCTGAAAAATTTTTTTAGTATCACTGGCTAGTGGGGGTATGAAGTATAATGCCGTATTTTCTCATGGCACTAACTCAACTGTTTTTCCAGGAACCATACGTCGATTCTTCATCCGAATGACCTGGCGCTGTACATCCATGCTCTAATCGCTACCAGACGAAATCCGAGGAACTTTTATGGTATCGACCTGGTGGACAGATTGGCACACATTGTGAGTGGGTTCTACTACCACGTGCATCCGTTTCTCTTGTTGGCACTTTGCAATGCCAACTCTCTGCCTAAACACCAAATGACCTTCTCGCAATGGATGCAACAGAATCGTCGCACCGGAAAAGACAGTTTAGGTAAAATAATTTTTGTATTTGAAACTATATTTTACGTATTTTTACATTGTGCCTTCAAGATTTAGAACTGTATTTTTAACGTTAAATGTGTTTTCCGGTATGATTTGGAACAATGAACTTTGTTCGTTGAATCTTGGTCTTCAGAGATGTTTTTGAAGTGAAAACTTCTTTAGCGGCGTTGGGCACTTTTTGGTAGGGGAAAATCTTATGGGTTCGGGTCACCGACATGCTCTGACTAGCGCATGCGCAGTGTGCTGTTCACTTGGGACACTTTTTGGATGGGTGAAATCTCGTGCGTTCGCGTCACCAACATGCTTATAGCAGTTTTTCTGTAACTATACAACTGACGTATAGTGCTGTGTATATCTTATAAGTGAAATTGAATGGATTTAGTGAAAAGTTCAATGTGTACATACTGTGCATTGTTAAAATAGTGTTTTTCTTTGATTATTATTTGAATCGTTTAATTGAAGAATCACTGTACAGTACAGTAGTGTACTCACTACTAATATACTAATATTTGTAAGATAAAAAATAAATAACAGAAAATTATTTTAAATACTCGCATTTATTTTGGCGTTGGAAAATTTTTTATATTTAAAATTATTTTAAATCGTCGTATTTATTCTGGCCTTTAAAAATTTTGTATGATTTATTACTACCGTGGTAAAACAGACATCTAGTTGTTCAATCATAATTTTATCGTGGATTTTGAAATTAAAAATTTTATAAAATCTAATAATAATCAAGATTAATGTGTTGAAGTTTAAAATATGGTTAAAAATGCAAAATTATAGTTTATTACTTTATATCATTAAAATCTTCAGTTTGAAATATTGAAAACTGCTCCGACTTTAATTCCATTAAATATTTTATTTTATTTAAAAATTTATTATTTCGAAATCATTATTTATTAATTTAAATTGTCAAAAATAAAATATATGCTCTTCTATTTTTTGCAAAATGACTATCTATTATTTTATATCATTCGATTTTATTATTAGAAATTTACGAAAAAATATTGTTAGGGAATTAGGGTTATTTTAAATATCCGTTTTTCATATTTGCTTAGATCCTTAACATTTCCCCCTAATTTCTGCTTTGGCAGTGACTATTCACAAATCACAGGGAGGTACTTATGATGCTATTGTCTACGAATACGATTGCAAACATCCTAGAGAATTAGTTTGCGTAGCTTTAACAAGAGTAACGAGGATTCAATGTTTATTTTTGGTTACTTAAGAAAATATTAGCAGCAGCTGGAAATTTTGGATTGGTAGAACAGCAACACCTCTAAATGCTTCAGAAACAGATAAACATCATAAAAGATCAACAAGTCATCGAGAGGATCTAACGTTAGAATTGAAAAGGTTACAAAACAATACACTACAAACGGTCACCAAAACTTTTCTAGAATTCATCTCCAACAAGAAAGGATTATCGATATTTGCATTCAATTGTCAAAGTTTGCAGGGAGCTGACCTAAAAAATGATGCTATCGTAAAAAAGTCAAATGTTCTGCTTTTGTCGGAAATTCGTATGAAAAACGAACAATCACTTGATATTCCAAATTTCAACTTTGTTGTTAGTTATAAAAGACCCGAAGTTCCAGCAGCAGGTGTAGCTGTTTAATCACAATACTCAATATACGTCACACTTCATTACTTCACATATGGGCATACATACTAAATTCACTAGAAGCATTGGTGTTAATGTTTCTGATATAGGCGAAATATTCGTTGCTCGTTGCGATTCCGAGAATGGGCAATACATATTAATGGTTGCCATTTATATTTCGCCTGGAAAATCTATGAGACAGATACAACAATTTTTATTCGAAAATTTGATGATTTATACAAAAAAGGTTCTGAAATACTCGATAAAAAATTTGGCGAAAAATATGATAATGTACCGATGATTTTAATTGGAGATTTCAATATTAACTTTGCAGATAAAACTCTACCACTAATTGAATTTCTAAATGAAACACTTAATTTAAATATGTCCAATGATCGAAAACTCAGTACTACAAAATATAAAACGACGATCGATGTGGTTTTTATGCGATACTTAGATAAATTTGAATAAAACATTTCCCTTTCTTACTTAAGTTACCGTACGCCTATTGTATCTTTTTTAGAAAAAAGAAATGAAATGATTGAAAGTAAAGTCTAAGTATTGTTGAAATGAATGATGACAATGATGCAAACAATTAAAATAATGTTAAAAATCAAGTACATTGAAATTTAAGTAAATACAAATACTATCCATAAATAATGATTGTATATTAATTGTTATTTCAATTGAATTGTATTTATATTTTGTCATGATCTTGTACAGCCCGTAATATATTTGGGGGGAAAAACCCATATAAACAAGCATTTAGTTGTTGCGCGGAGTGTTAATAGATATGAAAACCAGATTGATGTTTAAAATTTTTATTCTAAAAGTTCTAAGTTTTCACTTCTATCGGCAGTCTCTATAACTGCCAATTTTTCCCTGTTAGGCAAACCAGTGGTTTTCAAATTTTGTTGACTCATGGAATCCTTAAAACTACTAAAGGTGTTTCCGAGACCCCCCCCCCAAAAAAAACACCTTCGAAGAATTTTTCCCCCCTAATATGGCTGCAGATTGGTATTTTTTCAATTGCAAACCTAGTACATTCCCCAGGAGTGCGGCATCATATGGGTTTTTTTTCCCAATTGTGTACTACAATGTCATTTTGTAGCCCAGTTTCCTCTCCAAAGGGAGGCACCCTTGCTCGTACGATGCAAAATTGTTCTCGGAATTTCATTTCGCACCTAAGTCAAACAGGCATTCAATGAATCTTTTACATGTCGTATAATCATATGACATGCACGCTGTCAACTATTGTATTTCATGAAAACCCTCCGACTTGGACCGGGTTCGAATCCATAAAGTTGGGCGTACAAAGTTGACCGACTACGCTACCCAGCCAGTACTAATAAGATAGTGACTTAAAATAATACTTAAACGGAGATCAACATGTTATAGGTAGTTAAAAGTTTAGGAAAAGTACTGAATTTTATTAACATAATACAGTCGACTCTCGCTAATTCAAACCTTCGATAATTCGAAGTATATGCTCATCCCCTAGAAAAACTTGATATTTCAAACTAAAACAATACGTTTTGGTTCACTCGATATTTCGGAGTAAAATCTGTGGCTGTCCAGACTACAACACGCCATATAATTCGAAGTTATCTTATAAAACTCGACAATTCGAACACTTACCTGTAGCAAACAGGTTGGAGCTTAGTTATTTTGTGTTGTATTGTCTCTGCGTGTCTCACCTGTAAAATAGCTCCTTTCATGACTATCAGTCTGCTACTTCTTTGTGTTTCCGGGTTCCTAAGGTTAAAAGTCACTTTTATTGCTTTCCTTCTTCAAGTGGACAGTTGTGGTCACACTTGTTGTCAGCCGTCCATATCTTTCGTTTTACACGGGGCCTTGCTACATACGAGTTCAGAAAGAATGGTCCGCTATTGTGAAGAAAAGATGCGTAGGATTGTGTTTTTAGCGCGTTTTTCACGTAGTGTAAAAAAAGCGCTATTAGGATGCAAATTTCGTCCTCGTTCCATATTTTGTCGTACCTTTTTCTCAGCCAATAATTAACCGATTGACCTCGAGTTTTCGGCATTGGGTCGCATTTGTGCCCTAGATGAGCCAAATCATATTTAAATTTAATAATTTTTTTTTAAAGTACAGTATTACTTTCTGTTAGTACAAAGTTCATTAGTTGCATTATTGTAAAATACAACATGTGTTAAACGTGCTAAAATTACTTGGCCATGCCAATGATTGATATCTTGTTTGGGTCTCACTGATGACGATTTAGGGCTCATCTGTGTAACTTATAGCATGAGGCACCCAATAGGGCATGGGCCGAACTGGACCCTGCCTTGAAGAACCAATAGTGTTGGGGACAGTGTCTGAGGGAACTGGGTGCAAAACGATTTTATTTCCAATGAGGAATGGAAGATTTGGTGGGGCGTGAAAGTGATAGTCCTGTTCTAGAATTATTACATAAATGTATTCTTTTAACTTCTGTATAATATTTATGCAGTATTTATGTACTTTTTAAAAATACTTAAAAGTAATATTATACAGTTATTGTTTTATTGCATAGTTTAAAATTGAACATTACGCCACTGGGCCGAGTGATAACCGTGCAAGTCGAATTTGCATAAGTCGGGGTATAATTTCGCATATAAATAATTTTTAGTTGGGTCCGGAGACAAAAGAAAGTAGTAAATTTGGAGGAAAAAATGTTCAATCAAGTCTTGGATAACACAAATACGAAATTGCAAACTGAGATTATTTTGTTGTGGAAGATTTCAAAAAACCTAACGTAGTCTGGTTGCTCAAAGATTTTTTCTACCCCCCCCCCCCTCAAAAAAAAATTTCCTCGTAACATGCTAATAAATTTTTATTCTTTGTTTTGTTGAAAAAAAGTATCCTCATCGTTGGAGTCTACACTTGAAATTGTATCAGCCTTATCAATAATACAGGGCCCTCTAGCTGCAGGGGTCCCAATATATATATTTTTTCCTTATAGGGCTGCGTATTGGTATTTACTTTTGCAGACCTAATTCATTCCCCAGGAGCTGGTATCACTTTTTCTGCGGCACTGTATAGGCTATACCTATTGTTGCAAGTAATTTTGACGCCCAGTTTTCTCCCCAGATGGAGGCACCTGAGCTCTGACGATGCAAGATTGAACTTAGGAATTTAATTTTGCCGAGAACGCCCAAGCCAAACGGACGCTTCAAGAGATTTTTTACATTCTGCATAATCATCCGACATGACGCTATCGATTTTCTGCATCACGAAAATCCACCGACTTGGGCCGGGGTCGAACCCGCAAAGGTCCCAATGTATGTCAGCAAAGAAACTTAACATGCTAAGGGACACCCAAAAAGGTCGACTAAGGAATTTTGATACAGGGACCATTTAGGTCTAGCTACGTCAGTGTATTGAACTGAGGACTAAAATCAACGGCACAACCGCCATTCGATTGAACTGGGTTCTAAAGACTCCAAGTTGTTTAATGCCTTCTTGCTCTTGAATTGTAAGCTCTTGATTGTGGGAATCCAGCAGTTCTTGACCGTCATCATTATCCACTTCTAAATTTATTTGCCTGTCAAGATCAATAACTTCTTCAATCACATTTCCAATTTTTCCCTCGCAAACTAAAGACGAATCGATGCGATTCGAAAATCTCGATAACTCCGGGTCCGCGTAATTCTAGGTATTACTGTATTTGTCAACATAATGCACTCGATTTAATGGTACTCGTATACGAGCAAATTTTTCTTTTTAATGAACGAATTTTTCTTTTTAACATTTTTACTCAATTGTCACATTTTAATTTTATCAGAATTTTTTCTGCAGAATAACAAAAGTACAAGTCAAATGTAAGTTTTTAAATTCAATGGAGAAAAGGTTACAGCATTTATCGTGTGATAATCGTAACTTGAGTCTATTGAAGACTTTTCTTGTATTTTTTCCATGACCATATGGAACATTTTATCATTCAACATCGCCTTTTTTAAGAGGCAACAAATTCATCAGTTTCGTGTTTTTTTATCGGATCTCAATAAAACCTCTTAAGAAAACTCATCCGTAAGATATATAATTTGCGAACAAATAAGTTTTCCTTTGTATTTTTCTATACCAACAAAAATTATTCAAATAATTCTCATGAATAGGTTACTTTTTCAGAGTATAACGCCCTGGCATTAAATGCCTTTGAATGTCTGAAATCACTGGATTTTAAAGTGGACGATGGCTTAATTAATGAAGTTCGAAAGAATCTTGCAGCTCATCAGCAAGTGGATGGTAGCTTTGGAAATGTTTATACTACAGCATTGGTAGTGCAAGTATGTTTGCTCAATTTGTTTAGTATTTTGAAAAAATTCTGTAGCTAAGTATTTAATTTTTTTGTTTTACCTATTTTGATGCAGAATACACCAGAAGGTGAAATTTCACATAATTTTGTGATTTTTTTTTATTTAAAAAAATATTGTTTAATTTTTATTAGCTTAATGTTAAAACAACTCTACATAAAATCTATTCTTTGTTTTCCTCTAGTAATATGATCATATTGAAATGAGAATACTTAATACTACTTTATGCTTATGATATTTCATAGTCTGGACAGAGGCGGATTAAGGTAGTTGGAGGCCCCTAGCGGTAAAAGGTTTGGGACTCATGGGCTTAAGAGTCAAAGAACTGAAATAGTGAAAAAAGAGTAGCTTACTTTAAATTCTGAAAATAAATTGTATTGTTATAATAAAACTCATCAGCCAAAGACAAATTTTAACCGTATGTAAAAAAATATTTAAAACCTTACTTAAGAGCTTACAGTTTTGCTACACAGTTAGATTTCTCTTTGGCAAGTTCATCAATTATTTTTACCATATCTATTTTATCCAAAACATTTTATTCTGTAGATAATATGGCCATGTAGTTCAATTTATCTTTTCTCCCATAGTACTTCTTAAATTATTTTTAACACGTTTTAAAACTAAAGATCATTCACCTGATGCATTCGATATCGGTATTGTTAAAAATATTTTCAAAAGGTTTTCTACATTTGGATTTCTCTTGCATGTCGATAAATTTCTAGCGGGGGTTTCATTGTATCTTTTATCTTATTTTCATTTTTTGCTCCAAGGTGGCGTGGTTGGTTTGTCGCTGGCCTTTGCACTCATCAAATTTGGGGCCCTTACCAGCGCTGGGGGCCCCTGGCGGCTGCCAGGTCCAACACCCGCTTAATCCGCCACTGAGTCTGGACATTTTTAGATCATTTGTGTAGAAATTTTCAAGTTTCCTTTTTGCTAGAAAGTGGAATTACATTTAAGCATCAATCGCTATGGACCGCCCACATGTTATAGTGGTTAGTGAGGCTGACTGCTTTGCCATGGAGCAGGGGTGGGCAGACTTTTCCAGAGTACGGGGCTACTTCTGATATTTTCAAAGAGCTGCGGTCCACCCAGTGTCAAAGGCAAGGGAGGGGTCCACGGTTCCAGACCCTTCCTCTCATAACCATTTTCTTCCGATTCATTATAGTTCCATGTATATAGTATGTAAAATGTAATCAAGTATTTGATATTGGTAATTGTTTTTATTTATTAATGTTAATTATTTATTCAGTAATTTATTTTTTGCTGTTTTTTTCCCGACAATCAATCAAAAAATATATTTGGCTGCGTATTGGGGTATGGTACGAGAATGGCAGACCTTCAACCCTCGACCCCCTTCCCTTTAAAAATTCATGTGTACGCTACTGCCCAATGTCGTAGGTGTGATGGGGGTAAGGAAACGAGTTTATTCTTATAACTTAACAATAAGTACGGATTATGAACTTACCTACAGAACTAAAATAAAAAAAACACTTTTTAAAACAGCGTTTAAAGCAAAATGCTATACAAACTTGATAATAATAGCCCCAAATATAATTATATCAAATGGTGCATTTATTATGAAACAATTAAAAACACATTAAAGAAATAAAATATTTTTTTTATCTAAGGTTAGTTTTTGTGGTTAGTCAGTAGAAGGCTTAGTCTGCGTACTGTCAGACAATCTCGGATTTTCCGTATATATTTATTAACTGGTAAAATTTTTAGGCGGTCACCCCAAAATGTCTTGGTGGTCTACCGGTCGATCGCGATCGATGTAAGGCCCACCCCAACCATAGAGTCTAGATTCGAATCCCAGAGAAAACATTGATATTTGTAAATGTATAGTGCCTGTGCAGCATGAAGGCACTCTAAATAGCCATCGGGCTGTAAGTCTTCTCAAGAGGTTGATGGAAGGGGTTATGAGGCTCCTTACCACTCTCGGGGTGTCCACTCTCGAAATTAGGTGGTACAGAGCCAAAACGTACTATCAGCTGCATGGTGCTCGAAGCTGCAGCAACCAGAAGACTTAAAACTAGCCCCTTGCCACATTGAATTTCGCGAGCCTCGATTTTCACATGAAGTTAAAAGGGCCAAGTCACATTATTATGACGATCCAGTGGCGTAGCGTTCACCCGCGTATTGTGAGTGGCCCAGGATTCTATTCTATTTTGGGGGTCCACGGTTTGACTGACACCAAGTACATACGTATCCTTTGTAATATTCGCCTTGGGGCCCGAAACCAGACTTTGCAGGGGGGTCTAATATTCTCAGTTAGGCCACTGTGACTATCCCTTACCTCATATGCAACTCATTAAAAAAAAATGCAGTAAGTACATGGTTGGAAACCATACTTATTCTTAAGGTTTACTTTCCTTACTGTAATGGGTAAAACGTGCATTTTATTTGAATTGCAAAATGGAATGAGTATTAGTTTTAATACCGAAGGGAGAAATTTTTTGAAGACCGCACTTTTTGGAAATTGTTCATATGCTGTTGTGATGAAAGTGCTTTGTGCTTCCTAAGCATCACTGAAAGTAATTGCAATATAAACCAGTGTGGTTAATCCATTGGGCGCTAAGGGTGGGCGCCCAGAGGCCCGGATTTTCGGACTTTAAACAGATTTTTCTGGTTATAAATTTCGTCCCTTCATAACCAAAAGGGCTTGTAGATTTTCTGTGCCCAGGGCCCGAAATGATCTTAAACCGGCACTGATAGAAACTACAGTGTAGCGTGTGTCTTTGAAGTGAAAGGTGAACGACGTGTGATGAGGACTGACATTATACCACTTGAACAACTGATGCTGTCAAACTAAATCGGAGACTTCTTGATGTGTGTCTTAGACGACTATATGCAACACAATGTGTTATGTATGGTGCTTCGAAGGCCACGGTTTGTCACTCCAGTCACGCAGATGTACAGATGGAGGACAAAATAATACCAACACTTGTGAAATAATAGAAAATCTTTATTAATAGGGGATTGGACCACCTATTAATAAAGATTACAGATTTACTTTGATTAAAGTACAGATTTAATGAGACAAAGGATAAATGCATAAAGGTCATGGGCAATATTTAAAGAAATATTACGCCATTCCTCCTGCAAAACGGTCTGTAATTCCGAAAGGCTGGATGGAGGTGAAAATCGGGAACGAAGTTTGGACTCCAAATATTTCCATAAATGCTCAATGATATTCAAGTCCGGGGACTGAGGAAGCCAGACAAAGATGTTCAACTTCATTCTCTTCGAACCATGTTTGAATACATCTAGCAGTGTGGATAGGGGCGTTGTCATCTTGAATATGTGGTCGCTCTTCAGGGAATACAGTCTGGACAAAAGGATGGACATGATCCCCTAGAATGCTTAGATAGTGATTGGATTATCTCATACAGAATAACAAGTGGCCCAAGACCGTGCCAAGATATCGCATCCCATGCCATAATGGTATGAGATGCGAGTCACCCCCATGCTTTACAGTCGGCAAGAGGCATTCAGAAATAAGGCTCCTGTGGACACGCCACCACGAAAACCCGAGCGTAATTTTAATCCTATGGAGTTTCTTATATTTATATTTACGTCTAAGGTATTACTTTTAATTGTATGGAATAAAATGCACCCAGAAGATAAAAAAATCAATGTTTCTCTTGATTTCAATATTTATTAAAAAATTGAAAGTTTACATGTAGTGCGTTAAAACGATCATAAAAATATTTTCAATTATCGGATAAAAAAAGTAAAACTTGGAAAACCTTTATATTTTTATTCACTTTCAAACACATGTACTTTAAAAAAATTTTAATTAATTTATTTGTGAGTAATTAAAAAAGTCAGCATTGCTTATTTGGAAAGAGGAGAAAGTAAACTCTCTCTCTCTCTCTCTCTCTCTTGTAACTCCGCCTTCTTGGGGAAGGATACGTGAAATTCCCCTATGTTCCATTGGTGAAAGGTGGTAATTTATGACTCTTTCCTGGATTGTGTAGCAGAGGTTTCTCCCCCCCCCTCCCCAAATGGGTCTTGTTTTCTAAGAATCTATAGCCCATTCAAGAAACTTTTTACAATTATGTCATTCTAAGGAAAGTTTGAGTCTGTGCTTGAAAATAACCAGATACAATTAAATAAAAATGATTACTTTTACCAAGTACAGGGGCAATTGCAAGTAACAGAAAAAGAATATTGCTTTTTTGTAATGTGGCCAAAAAAAAGGTTGTAAAATAGAAGAAAAAAAATCCGGGGACAATGATTTTTGGCATGAAAAAATGTTAAAAAAGTTTGAACCTTTTTATTTCAATTGCTTATTGCCAGAACTTACAGATCCAAGATATCCCAGATCGATGCCGATACGCAACCCGGCTCGATTCTAGAAGCACAGGAAATAAAAATAAAAAACTTTGTAAATACATCTTTTTGCTGGATTAAATAAATTGACGCAATGAACTATTATTGCTAATTAGGTAATGTAAATATATATGTAATTACATTGCATCATGAATATATATAATGAAATCATAAAAAAGAATTTTTTGTTTTATCAGTTTTTTATTGTTTTGTATTTGTTATATCTTCATATAAAGTTTCATATCTTCAATAAATGCAAGATTAAAAAAACACTACATTTGAAAAATTGATTTTTTTTAAGTAAATGATGTGTTGGTACCCTTAAAATTTAAAAAAATTTAGCAGAGTTATTAAAAACCGTCATATGAATTTTTAATATTGTAAAAAAAGTGTATACGTAATCAATCTTTAAAATAGTTTTTTACGTGAACATTTTTATTACATATTGTGGAGTGACACGTGGAATAGAGTCCTTGCCACTCGCTCTGGAAACTGCTTTAATTATAATATTTAATGCACAGGCAAATGGTTCCACAATTTTAAAGTTCAAGCCCAGCACCACTAAAGACCCACCGTATAGGGGAGCGATGCACGTTAAATCTGTCGAGAGCTCAAACGTCCTTCAGTTGGTGTGGTGTGGTAGTTAGGAGATGAGGTGCTAGGGCAGGTATCATCCTCGTCACTTGACCATGGTCCAAAATTACGAGGTCTGTTACCAAAAGCCCTCATGCAGCTGAACAGTGTGATGTTAATATTTACTCACTCACTCCACAATTTTAATATGTGACATCTGAGGAATTAGAGATTTTCCCCAAAAATCCCGGGAAATTCTTATTGGAATGGGGTTGCACCAGAGCCGGACCATGACCTTTGGGAACCTTGGGCTAATGATACCTGGAAGCCCCCTAAATAAAAAAATTTGCCATTTTCCTAAAAAAAAAATTTGCGGGGAAAAATTTTAAATATACGAAACTCACTCTTAAGGGTTTTTTTTTTATTTCAAACAATTTAAATACTTTATAAACAATAACATAATTTACAAAAAAAAAAACTTCTCTAACTTTTATGTTGCAAATTCTTTCATTTGCTCATCACATTTTAAGTCTTTAGTGAGATCAGTATTAATAGAAAGAAGTGTTAAATAGTAATTCTAGTATTTTTCATTGTTCTATATTTCTGTACATGACATATTAAACAATGCACGCTTCGCTTCACAAACATAATACATTTCATAATAACACTTTCATACACTTCCCGAAAACAATATCGTAGCACAATGGCAAATTGGTCATTATGGGACAAATTTGGGGTTGAATTCATCATAATTGAACAGTGCTTTGTGTAAACACGTTATTTGAGTTGTAATTGTTTTAATGATTTGCTTGCCCATGATCTCAATTATTTACTAATATATCGTTTTTGATAAGTACGATATTAACGATTTTGTTCGTAGTTCTCGCTCTTCAATATGTTCACGAAAAAATGGGCCGAACTCTGCTAGCAGTTGCAGGACACCCATAAAATAACCATTAGGATGAAAAACAAAAACTTCCTCGGTACTTCTAAATGCTAAACCTCTTATAGTCAAATACTGTACTGCCGTAATAACACATTTCAGGGCATTATGGTAATTATACTGTGCATCTTTTCTTAGCTGCTCCTGTAACTGTTATCTAACGATGGCACGGCTGAGGAAATTCATTTGGGGATGGGATTTTGTGTAATAGTAGTACTCCTTTGGTGTGTTGAACCGTCACCATAATAGCACCGAACAGACAAACAGTTCCGAGAAAATAGCCTTCGAAATTCGTACTTAGCTTTTAAACAATTTTTTTCCAGCTCCAGAGATGCAGTGGCATAGGTGGTAGTGTACCTGCATTCCGCGCGGTCGACTTGCTTTGTTTTTTTTTAATTCATTTAATTATTTTTACTATCAAATAAATGTATTTAAAAAAGGCTTATTAAATATTTTTTGTAATTATTTTATATTTTAAAAACTATAACAATTACTATAATTATATAAATATTTATATTATATTTTATAAATACATTATAATATTATTTATAAATAATATTTATTATTAAAAATATATTATATTAATATGATATTTTGTATAAGTATTTTGTATTTTAAAAAGTAAAATAATTACAAATAATTTTATAATTAGATAAAAAATAGTTTATAAAATGTAAAATTGCTTATATTTTTTTTTATTACAATTATTTTATAATTATATAAAATATTTGATAAGAAATTATTTCATTTTAAAAATAATTAAATGAATTGGGAAAAATAGCAAGTCTACCACGCGATCATGACCGATCACAAAAAAATATAGGTGCGCTATCACCTATGCCACTATATCGATGGAGCTGATTAAAATTTAATTGTATAAAATGAATTATATAGTATGAATTTCGATTTCTTATTTCTCTCAATTGACTGCCCATTCGGCGCTATTACATTGAGGGTTAAACTTCCTAAAGCAGTGGTCTTCAAACTGTGCCCCACTGAGCCCTGGGGTTCCACGAGTCATAATAAGAAATCTAGAAGAAATAAAAATGTATGCAAAATGGATTCACGTTCTCTATTAAGTTTATAAGTTACAGGTACCTAAATATCATCACCCCATCATATATATATATATACTGGCTGACCCGGCCCGGCATTGCACGGGCTTTTACTGAGGGTATAACTTAATCCCCATGTTAATTTCCTCCTTTCTTTCTGACGCCAGCACTTTAGTGTGGGTGTGAGGCGTACGATGCGAGTATATGGCCCGTGAGTGCGTGGCATGGCTTTCTCGTTTTACATTTTCCCTTCTCTTCACAAAATCAGCACTTCCAATATTATTTCTCGAAATTACTTTTACTTCTTTGTTTCTTTCCTCTCCGCTTAGCCCGGCGTTGCACGGGCTTTTACCAGTGAATAATTTATAATCCCCTTGGGAATTTCCTGTTTCCCTCAGGACGATAGCACTTATGTTAGAGTATGCGCGATGTGAGTGATTTCTTTAACTATGACATTAAAACTCCCTTTTTCGAAATTTGTTCTTGCGTTGGTGTGGTGTGGTACTTAGGAGAGGTGGGTAAAAGCTTAGGTGTTGTCCTCGTCACTTGACCATTGTTGAAAATTTCGAGGTCCGTCGCTAAAAACCCGCGAACAGTGCGAATTTATAAATCACTCACTCACTTTTCAATTCTTTCGTTGCAACTTTTTAGTCCCTGGAAACGAAAATGTAGCCTCTTTAAAAATAGTTGTATGTTGAAAAAAGACAAAAAAAGTAGAAATTTTTCAAATTACAAAATTTTACTACTATTTTAAATTTTGAAGTAAAATTGTGAGGATATTTTGAAATGTTCGAAGCACGGGAAAAAAGTTTCATGCAATTATCTTTATGAAAGAAGAAATTATTAAATGATTGTTTTAAGTATTTTGAGTGTTTTTTTAAAATTTGTCCAAATTTTTTTGGCTTTTTATTTTAAAATCACTGATTCTAAAAGTTTTAAAAATAATTTTTATTTAAACGCAACAATTTTGATTCATTTTAGAAAAAAATAAAATATGCAAAAAAAATGATTGTTTTGTAAAAAAAGGGTTTTTTTAAAAAAATTTTTAAAAAGATGTTTTTTTTTTCATTTTATTTTTTTAATCACTGATTCTAAATGATCAATGAACTTTTAAAAATCATTTTCATTTAAATTCATCTATATTTATTCATTTTAGAAGAAATCATAAAATACAAAAAATTAATTATTTTATACTAATATTGATTAAAAATATTCATTTAGCTATTAATTGTGACATGCCAATTAAATGATTTTTGATATATTAATAACACGCAATTAATAATGAAGAATATTTTATTTGAAGATAGCTTTTATTTTTTTCTAAGGAAATTATGTTTATTTAACTAAATAATTCCAAAAAAAAAATTCGAAATGGGCAAATTTTGAGTTTTTATTATGAAATTATGTCAAAAAAAGATTTATACATTAGGCATTCATTATTTTAGAGTAAACTATAAGTTTTATGAAAGAGAACAAAAATTTTGATACTGATAAATATTTTAAATGAGTCTCAGAAATGTATTGAATACATTTTGTCATCTTAATCTAACGTCTATAAGGATTTAATTTTGAAAATTATCTAAAGAAAAAAATTACGAAAATTGAAGCAAAAATAACTTTTTTCACTCGCATTTCTTTTACTCGCCAAATTTACTGATTCCCCCTGTTTAAGGCAGAACTTTTTAGTGTAACCCTTGAGTTAGATGCGGTCGACGGTTAAACAGTTCAAAGGTCTTTGGCGCAAAACTATTTTTCGACTCCAAGGTTTGGTAAACTGTAAAATCGCGTATTTTTTATTAATTTTTTTATTTTTAGGGCATAATTTTTAAGTTAATGCTTTCAAACTTCACAAATTAATTGCAAAAATAAAGTACTTTTAAATAAAAAAAATGTACAAAAAATACTGTTTAAATTATTTCTCGCAAAAACGGTTTTTTACGAAAATCACAAAAAAAATTTTAAAATCCGTAATTTTTAAGAAATTTTTTTCAATCTTCGTACAGATTACAGAAAATATATTTTTACACATGGAAATAAAGCTTCGTACGATTATCTTTATAAATGACAAAGTTATTCAATGTTAAGTTAAAATTTTGAGTATTTTTTAAAAAATCTTTAAAAAAAAAGTTTTGGGAATTTTATTTTTTAAATGACTGGAACTAAAAGAGAAAGGCTTGGAGTTATTTAGTGTAGAATATGGTTTTAATAACACGAAAACAAATTTATACGCAACAATTTAGAAATAATTTGCATAAAAACGTATCAGTTTTAACTCTTTTTTAAAAAATTCTTAAAAAAAAGAAAATATCATCATTTTTCAAAAAAATTATACCGTATTGTGGCGAAATAAATGATCTTTCCGATTCTGTAATTATTTTTTGTCTGATTTCAACAGTAAAAATTGGATGGCAATTTTAAGATGGTGGAAAACATCGGATCACCGCTTGGCTGAAACGGAATGGAAGTTCTGCCAAGTAAACAACCCGCAGGAGTAAAACAATTAGGCGTTTTTAAGGTTTTTAATTAATATCTTTTCAACTAATTGCAATATCGGAATGAAAAATAGTTTACGTCCTATTCTCAGACCTACTGAATATAAGCACAAAATTTCATAAGAATCGGTCTAGTCGTTTCGGTGGAGTTCAGTTACAAACACTGTGACAGGAGAATTTTTGTATATATATATTATATATATAATAAATTATAAATGTTTCTGTCTATAAACTAAAACTTATATTTTAAAAAATTAATTACTGTACAAAATTCGGAATATTCCTTATATCGTACTCATTCAAAATATTTAATTATCATCTTACACTATTAAAATTCGAAGGTAAACAAACGTATCTATGTATGTATCTATGTGCGTCTATCTTCTCACGAACAGCACCACGCAGAAAGTCGCGGAAGGTACCAAAAGATCGGGAATTTTCCGGGGAAGCCGTATTGCCTATTTATATTCCGATATTGTAATTAGTTAAAAAGATATTAATTAAAAACCTTAAAACGCCGAATTATTTTACTCCTGCCGGTTGCTTACTTGGCGGAACTTCCCTTCCGTTTCGGCCGAGCGGTAATCTTACGTTTTCCACCATATTAAAATTGTCATCCGATTTTCGGTGTCGAAATTAGACAAAAAATAATTACAGAATCGGAAAGATCATTTATTTCGCCACGACACGGTGTAATTTTTTTTGTAAAATAACGATATTTTCTATTTTTTTCGAATTTTTTAAAATAGTGTTAAAACTGATAAGTTTTTATGAAAATTATTTCTAAATCGTTGGGTATGAATTACTTTTCGTGTTATTAAATCGATATTCTACACTAATTAACTTCAAGCCTTTCTCTTTTAGATCCATTCATTTAAAAAATAAAATCCCCAAAACTTTTTTTTTATAGAATTTTTAAAAAGTAGTCTAAATTTTTACTTCACATTGAATAACTTCATCATTCATGAAGGTATAATCTCACAAACCTTTTTTCCGTGTGTACAGTAATATTATCCGTAACATATACGAAGATTGAAAAAATTGCTTCAAAATTACGGATCCCCTCAATTAAAAATTAAATTCAATTTGAACCGACCATTCATTATTATTGCCTATTTTCTGTTCTGTTACTAACCTGCGTGGCGTGATTGGCTAACGCGCCGCTTTCGCGAAGTATTTTAATTCTTCCTTATGTCTGGGTTCGAATCTAGCGAATTTCATTTTGTTCGTTTCTGCTTATTTTTCCCACGTAAATAAATTTTACTGATAAATACTTATTTTAACATGATCCTCTGTTATTTTAATGTACTTTTAATTTTTTTTTCTTTTTTTTTGCCTTAAAAAAAGGTTTTTTTCTGATTTTTAATCATTCAAAGTAATTTCTATCTTTTTCAACAATTCCTAACAAGAAGCTTTCATTTCTGTTTATTTTTCCCACGTAATTTTTCAGTGCTGCCATTATTTAAGCAAACGGAATGTCACAATTAATTGCTAAATGAATATTTTTAATCAATTTTAATGTAAAAATATTAATAAGTTATAGTTTTGTATTTTATAAATATCGATGAATTTAAAAGAAAATGATTTTTAAAAAGTTCATTGATATTTAGAAACAGTGATTAAAAAAGTAAAATGCCGAAAACTATATGTCACAATTAATTGCTAAATGAGCATTTTTAATCAATTTTATTAAAAATAATTAATAAGTTAGTTTTGTATAATATAATTTTTTCCGCAGATACGTGTTTAAATAATTTTAACACAGAGTGGAATGAAAAACTATAAAATTAAAATTAAAAAAATTAAATGAATTTGAAAAATTTCTACTTTTCTGTCTTTTTTCAACATACAACTATCTTTAAAAAGGCTATATTTTCGTTTCCGGGGACAAAAAATTGCAACGAAAGAACTGAAAACTGAGTGAGTGATTTTTTAATTCGCACTGTTTGCCTATTCCAGGGTTATTGGCGATGTGGACCTCGAAATTTTCAACCATGGTCAAGTGACGAGGACGACACCTGCGCTTTCACAAATCTCTAATAATTAGAACACCACACCAACGCAAGAACAAATTTCGAAAAAGGGAGTTTTAATGACATAGTTAAAGAAATCACTCACATCGCGCACATAAGAGCTATCGGCCTGAGGGAAACACGAAATTTCCATGGGGATGAAGTTATTCACTCGGTAAAAGTCCGTGCAACGCCGGGCTAAGCGGAGAGGAAAGAAACAAAGAAATCAAAGTAATTTCGAAAAATAATATTGGTAGTGTTGAATTTGTGAAGAGAAGGGAAAATGTTAAGCGACAAAGCCATGACACGCACTCACGGGTCATGCACTCACATCGTACGCGTCAAAACCACACAAAAGTGTTGGCGTCAGAAAAAAATGGAGGAAATTAACATGGGGATTAAGTTATACCCTCGGTATAAGCCCGTGCAACGCCGGGCCATGAAAGCTAGTTGTAGATCTATATAACAAACGAAAACTGATGTTCCTCAGACAGAAACGAAACAGCGAAGAAAAGCAGTTTCTTTGTATAACTAGAATGTCCGCCAGTATGTGAACCATGGGTTGGGCAGTAAAAGAGGGGTCAGTTGTCATATAAATAGTCCTAAACTGGACCCTCCAAGTACAAAAATAGAAGGGGAAAGAGGGGGGGGGTTCATGTCTGGAGCTGGGATTGCACTTGGAAACAAACAGAATATCTCTTTCAACTGTTCTGGAAGAGGCTTGTATGATTCTGTCACATTTTCTTTCATCATGACAGCTGTCAGAACATAATCATCAGAAAATGGAATAAAGTAAACGCAAATTTGGAAAAATAATAGCATGGAAAAAAATGTTTATTTCAAAATTGAGAAAATGTAGAATATTAAGAAAAAAAGGCATATAATTTATCTTTTATGAAATAACTATTTACCTTCGATCATTAATACCAGTACTACATGAGTACTTGGCCTTTCCTTTAGAAACGTAACGTCCATTCCACCCTCCCAAAAGAGGGCGCTTTTATCGTTTTAGAGTTGGAATTTCTGTCTACGGGACCCTTGAAACAACAGTTTTATTCCAGCATTGGTACTTCTCTCGCTTATACCATGCATCTATACACACTAGCGACCTCTTGCGACAAAATTTTATTTATTTTGGGGCGACACAAGACAGTTCTTTGTACAGTATTGAACAAGCACACACAGCCATCACATTTACGATGCAATAATTTATTTCATTTTATTGATATTATAATGGTGTTTTTTCACTCCAGATTATCTATATAAATTAGAAAGTTTATGTTAACGACGAGTGACTTTCTAATTTAATTAAAACTAAACTTTCAAAACAGTTCTTTTTTTTTAATCGCAAAAATTACTTCTTGTACAATTATCAAATGGACATGCTCCACAAAAGTAAAAAATAGCATAATAATAATTGCAAAAAAGTTAATCTGAATAAAAGCGGCTATTTATATTCAGGTAGTTGCTTTCGTTGCAGATGTTTTGCTACGTTAGGCGGTAGACGTCGAGCTATTTCATTTCATGCTGGATTACTCTAACCAGAGAAGGGAAAAAAATCCCACTTCATTTTTAGTTATAAGCAGAGTTGCGAACAGCCCTAGAAAACTTAAATAATTTCTGGAATTGTCAAAGGCGGATTAAGGTGGTTGGAGGTCCCTGGCGGTAAAAGGTTGGAGGCCCATGGTCTCAAGGTAATGAAAACAAATTTGCTGACCTCAAAATAAAATGTATCACATATAAAAAAAACTCAATGGCTAAAGAAACATTTTAACTGTATTTTAAGACCTTTACTAAAGAGCTTACAGTTTTGCTACACAACTTTACTTCTTGATTTCTCATTGGTAAATTTGTCAATTATTTTTGCCGTATTTGTTTAATCCCAAGCATCTTGTGTTCTATATGGCCATGTTGTTCAATTTTTATTCTTTCCCATAGTACTTCTTGAATAATTTTTAAATCGGTTTAAAACTGAAGATCTCTCACCTGATGCATTCTATATCTATATTGTTAAAATATTTTTAAAAGTATCTCTACATTAGGATTTCTCTTTCAAATCGATAAATTTCTAAGGGGGTCTTCATTTTTTTATCTTTGTTTTCTTATAAAAATAGTAAAAGCTGATAGAATTAATATAGTCAAAATTAAGATTCGATGTGGTCTTAGTAAGTTCCCTTTAGTTTTTGTGTAGGTTTCTTCTTAATTTCAGATAGTAATCTCTCGTCAAAAAAAATACAGTAAATGTTCTATAACAGTTTAATACATATACGCTGTTCGGGATGGTTCTGCTCTTGCTCTATGGCATATAACAAAAAGAATTCACTATGAAATTTTTCCTTCTTTCAAAAATTCATAACCGACTTTTTTAATTTCAGCAAAAAATTTTCTCTTTTGCTTATCCAGCTTCCTCTTCAAACGAGAGTCCTTATAAATCAGTTGCTTCTATTTTTTTTTAAAAAATTCATTTCTAAAATTTTTGATATAATATTCTAGAGATTTTAGAAGACTAGATCGTTTTAATAATTCACACTCACCTTATTGCAATGATTTGCTAGAATGCTTTGAATGATTTTGGACGCCAAGCCGTACTTGGCATAAGTCAGGCTAAAGCTCTCCCAGGAATTCTATCATCCCCTCGATGTGGGGTTTGCGGGAGGAGGGTGTACGTTACGCCACTGTATGATGATGGCGGCTGTATATTGATTAGAAAAAGGCCAGGTCAGGGCCTGCGAACAACTTCTCTGTGCCGTAGACACATTGGGCCTGCACCTAGAGTTTTCTTTGATTGCAGGAGCACTCTCGAGGTTAATTCACACACCCTAACTGCAAACTTGTACGTCAGTCTGGTGATTAAAACTGTTGCACTGCCATTTTTGAACATTATTCAAGAGGATAAAAACCTGCTCTATTAGAGTATAAGCGTGTTACTTTGACCTGCTTGATCACCAGATCTTTCTCCAATCAAGCACCAACGGGGCAGCATTCTATGACAACTACAGCGTCATCCCCAACCGGATTCCCAACCTTATGTTGACCGATCAAGAGCAACAGGCTTGCAATTCCATCCCACAAACTGATACCCAATACTTGTACGGCACAATGTATGCATATTTGCATGCTTGCATTTAAAATTCTGCCAGTTACATCGGTTTTTAATGTATCATCATTTCACATTTCAGATGACTCTTCTCGCGCTTATATTAACCTGTGACCTTGAAAGTTTAGTCAATTAAATATGTTACCTAGACAAATGTATTGTCAAAGTTACATTAGACTATAAAAACTTTTTCTTTATACTGAGATTTTGCCCTCATCAATGTAAGATGTATCCGAGAGGAAATGTGCACAGCTGAGAACTAAAAACGAACTTGTTTGGCTTGAATACTATTCGCTCGTTCGATAGAAAATTTGTTCGAGAAACGCATGCAAAAATTTGCACAGATTGCCACAATGCAGATATACAGAAGAAAGATGGCTAAGGCTAGCACGACTCAAATAAGTGAAAATCATCGGGGTTATACAAGCAAGGATGTCTTAGGACTTGTTAATGTCTTGGGTCCCTGATCAAATGTATGTCCCATCTATGACTCTTAAAAGCAGGAGCGTAGTTACCACCGTATCAATGATATGGGGCCCCAAGCTACAGGGGCCCCAAATGTGTAAGAAAAGAATCGTACAATGTTAAGGGCCCCCAAGTTATTTTGTGGTACAGGGCACCCTCAAGACTAGATATGCCAGTTCTTAAAAGTAGACAATACACGGTATACATTGTCAAATACTCGTACAAACAGTAACCTTAAACAAATCAATGTGTATGACTTACATTTGCACAAACCAGCTCAGCTGACTTCTGACTTTTGGTTGAATGAGTAATGGTGGTAAGCGTAGGCCTATACATGGACAATGGTCATCATATAAAAATGCAATCATGCTACTGTTACCAGTTGACATATAGTCTGAAATTTCTAGTTTTTCGGAGAATACATTCGGAAATAACATTTGACCTTTTGATGGATTCCTTAAGGAAAATAATTAATTCAACCAACTTTCACCGAAGGTACGAAAACGTGATTTTGCAAATTAAGTTTATAATATAAATTCTGTATTAGCGAGTTTTGAGAGTTAGTGAAGTGAGAATCTAAGATTATCAAAGTGTGAATTGAAGATTACCAAAGTGAGGATCGCTCGGATGCGAGGTGAACAAGCCAACCTTTAGTATACAAGGCCTCATCTTAGAATTTTTGAAGTGCAAGAGTTCATGTACTGTAAATAGAAGTTAGAAAGTAAATTATTTGTCGAGTCCGAGTTAAAAACGAGCAATTATAAGTTATGGTAGAAATTAGTTGAATGTCTGTAAATGTTATCCCCAGGCTAACTTCTTTTTATTAAATTTGGGTTGGACATGTATAGGTACATATTTATTTTAAGTGTTTTGTTTCATTTAGTTTGGATTTCATAAAGATAAAAAAAATTAAAGAACGAAAAGATTCAAATTAATGAAATAGATGGATTTGCTTTTGTTAAACAAGCAGATCGACATCGGGTTCAATGGACGAGGTTGCAGTTCTTAATGCATTTTCAAGATGTTTGTCAGTGATATTTGCTCTATTTTTGTTTTTTCGTATGCTTCATTCTTGGAATTACATTAACTAAGCATGATAGGGAAAATAGGATACTTGTCACATAGTAGGTAATCTTTATAAAAACTCCAGTAAAAAAAGGTTCCCAAAATTTTCTTTCAGTTGAATGTACTAAGCAGTTCAAAGCATTCAATTTGAGGATTTGAAAGTAATTTATATTTATTTCTCGAGGAAATGAGAGAGAAAATATGTTGAAATACTCTTCATCTTTTGGAAACTTTTGAAATAAATCAAAAATTAAGGCAGCATATTTTGTTGCAACTCACAGGTTTATCTGCAGCGAAAGCACTGAAATGTATCAAAACTTTTACTTTTATTTGATTCTGCCATAATTTCAACTTTCTGTCAAACACTGTTATTGTTTGGAGCATATTATATTAATAAAAAATTTTTTCCTTGAAGTCTCAAATTTAAATCATTCAAATGTTCTGTTAAGTCTACTAAAAAAGCTAAATCTAAAACTCAATCTTCGTCTTCAATTTCAGTCACAGGTTTCCCTTTTGTCTCCATAAATACTTTTTTCAGTTCTCAAATCGTTTTCCTAATTAAGCCATCTTATTTTCTGTATAATAAATAACATCTAAAAATTCAGTGCTCATTACCGTAAGAAACTCTTGAAATTGTCTATGATTATGGCCTTTTGCTGTTATAAAGTTAATGGTTTTTATAAAAATGCTTAAACACTTACCTAGTGCTGAGTGGTAGTGCATCGAGCTTCCACAGGTTCAGACCTCAGGCTGGGCAAAGTCGACTCAGCCTTTCATCCCTTCAGTGGGTCGATAAATTGAGTACCAAGCTTGCTTGGGAACTTAACACTGGGAGTTTCACGTCAGACTGACATTTGCTTCTGCACCTCAGGGCCCATGGTCATGTATACTGATTTGGGCGCAGTAGGCCTTGGCCCCTCATGGGCTGTTGCACCACTTTAAATTTCCACGTAAATTACCTTGATATACAATACAGTATAAGATGTTTAATTAAAATTTTTATTTCAAAATAAATGAGAACTATAATCTATTGTATCAAAAATACTCAACTAACATTAATTTTTTTTTTAATTAAAAATTTTCATTATTTGGCTTTGGGGCGCACTGCAGACAAGCATGATGTATAAGGAGATACACTATTCCTCACTACTTAGGCCGATATTTCAGAGTGCTTATTGACCAGAGAAAAAATTTGGTATGATGGGTTCAATGCTTCTTGGAGTGCCTGCTTCCCGCAGGGAAGCTGAAACTCCTAACCTAAAATTTGGTAGGATAATAAGTATAGTAAATATAAGATAGATGACGAGCGACAGCGAGTGATCGCTTTTACTCAATGGCAATGAAAAAAAAAAAGAATGAAGGAGCTACAATGTGAACAAGTCCCAAAAAGGGAGATGGACGAGCGGCCGTGGGCGATCCAATCAGGGAGGCCGGAGGCATGGCCTAAGACCGACTGAGGTAGAAAGGCTCATTCGAGCCAAAGTAGCGGACGAGCGAGGTTGTCGGGCAGGAGCTAAAAAACGCGAATAAATGGAGAAAAAAGGCTGGAAAAAAAAAAACAAGCCTACAAAACAGAAAATCAGTGCAAATCTATTGATCTAGACTGCATACAAAAAGCTATTGCGCTAGAGGGGAGGGCAAGTGAGCTGGCTACGGTGGGTGAAGAACATTTTGCCACTTTGTAGTTTTATATGCGTAGTAGTGTTTACTATTGGGATTTGTGAAGAGCGTTTGCGCTCTGATTAAAGGGTTTTCATGATTTTGAATAGTAAGGAAGATATTTCTAGATAATTTAGTAATATAATCCCCAATAGATTCAATTTTAAGATCGCGGTGCAGAACATTATTTCTAACGTACCAGGGCGCATTTGTAATCATCCTAAGAACTTTATTTTGAATAATTTGAACTTTTTTGAGATTGGTGGGGGCCGCAGTTCCCATACAGGGGCTGCGTACGTTAAAATTGGGCGAAGAATCTGTTTATAGAGCAGAACTTTATTCTTTAGTGATAAAGTGGACCTCCTTCCAACCAGCGCAATGCTGAGATGGATTTTAGCCCAGAATTTATCACTGATGTGTTTGATGTGATTTCTGTACGTTAAAGAACTGTCTAAAAACAGGCCCAGATAACGGACCACATTAAATCATTCGATCTCTTCTTCAAATAGAGAGAGTGTACGAGTAATTTTAGAGCGCCCGTGTTTTCTAAAAATGATGGCTTGTGATTTGTCAACATTTATTGCTATCCTCCAGTCAGTAAGCCAAGATTCCAGCGTATGTAGGTAGTGTTGTAATGCGTTACGAGTCACGTTGAGATTCGCTCCTTGAGAAAGGACCGCAGCATCATCTGCAAATAAGCAAATGCTGACGCTGGGGTGATGGGGAAAATCGTGTGTGAAGATATTATAGAGGTAGGGCGAGAGGCAGGACCCCTGCGGCGAACCTGCTTCTGGGAAGCCCTTGTTTGAAAAGTCAAGATTTACTTTGACTTTGAACGATCTGTCCTTTAAAAAACTGTAAATAATTTTGACTAAATAATCAGGGAATTTCAGTCGAATCATTTTATAGATGAGCCCATCATGCCACATCTTATCGAAAGCTCTTTTACATCAAGAAAGACCCCAATTGTGTAGAGTTTATAAGTGTAACCTTCATTAATGAAGTTAGTGACTCGAATTAGTTGATGAACTGTAGAGTGTTTATTACGAAAACCGCACTGCTCCGCTGGAATGCAGTTAAATTCATTTCAGTGGTTTTTGATTCTATTTAATAAAATCTTTTCATAAATTTTCGCCGTGGCACAGAGGAGGCTTATTGGACGAAAATTTTTAGCTAAACTATGGTTTTGATTGGGCTTAGGGAGCATAATCACATTGGCAAGATTTCCACAGTGTTGGAAAGTAGTGCTGTTTTAAACAAGTGTTTGTGATTTTTGTGAGATGAGTGATAGCGTTAAGTGGGAGTAATTTTAAGGCATAATTCGGAATATTATCCGGGCCGGAAGCTTTTTTATTTTTTAAGTTTTTAATGATTTGTTGTATTTCCGCTGGCTAGTGAGGGGTGGAATGATTGTGTTGGAATTAGTGAGGAAGTCTTCGACCTCTGACTCAACTAATTCAATGACTTGGTCGTTGTATGGTTCGGTATTTTCTTGGAATGTTACTTCCAGAGTGTTTTTAAATTCCTCGGCTTTTTCATCGTCCGAGTAAATAATGCCGTTGGGCCCAGATAGCGGCGGAATTTTAACAATTTTATTTGAGAGCTTCCGCTGAATATTGTAGAGTGAGTTGTCCTCAGGATTTAAATTAATGAGCAAATTATGCCAATTCCTATTTCTATGATTAGTAGTGAGGATTTTAATTTGTCTGACCAGGGAGTTCATCTCGCGCTTGAGTATTGGATTTCTAGTTAGTTGCCATTGTTTCCTAAACCTATTTTTAACTTTAATTAGCGCCCTGATGTCGTGTGGAAGTCTAAGGTGTGGAGTGTTAACAATTTTTGTGACAGTGGATGCGGCTATCGCACTTGTAATTATGCCCGAGAAATTATTAATAGCGTTATCAATATTAATATTATCAGGAATAATAAGAGGATTACCAGGTAGGGTGTTAAATACTATTTCTTGAAATTTAGTCCAATTAGTAGTTTTTAGAGTATTGAGGATTTTAGGAAGAGAATTATTTAGTGTGAAATCAATTATAACAGGGTAATGGTCGCTATATCCGCAGGTCGCAGTCAATTATGTCCTGCTAAGAGCATTAACAGAGGTTATATTATGCAATGAAATATTATTGGCAAAAGCAATATCAATTATAGTACTGTAGCCACGGGAATTGAAATGGGTGGGAGCAGTGGGTGCGATGATATCCAGGGCGTGGGCGCAAGCCCAATTGTACAATGTATTTCCACTATTGTTGGCCTGCCCAGGGTTCCAACACGGATGGTGAGCATTGAAATCACCAAAGAGGAGAGCTTTGTGACTGTTATTGAGGATAGCGTCAAGCTCCGCTGTGTTTATGAGATTTAGCGGTGGCTTGTAAATGCTGGAGATAGTGATGCAATTGTTGTTGCCTAACTCTAGCCTAATGGTAGTGTTTTCGAAGGTGTTTGTATTGACTGTAACAACATGGTGTTTGAGTGAATTTTTAACAAAGATGGCTGTTGCACCCCCGCGATGGGTTGTACGGTCACTACGGTGACAAATATAATTTGGGATTTTAATGGAGTGAGCGGGACCCAGGTGGGTTTCCTGAATACCTATACCTCGTCGCTAACTAACTCCCTAAGCTCGCCTAACTTGGTCATAACACTATTTGCGTTCCAGCTCAGAACGCGAAGAACGGAATTACTGGGGTTGGGACAATTAAATTTTGTTTCCTAGCGTCGACATGACCATTTGGAACATTGTTCCGAATTGAGCCATCATAGCGGACATTTGATCCAACAGGATTTTGGTGTCCGAAGATGCGGGAGAGACGCTGATATTCTTACTCTCATTTTTATTTTTGTTAGCATTTTCATTTTTGTTTATTTTTTGTTTTTCTAAAACCTTAGCTCTTTCTTCCCATACGTTCTTTGCAGGGGGCTTGCTAGGTTTTTAGGATTTTTTGGACACCCTGAGTAGTTTGCCGGATGGGAACCATCGCAATTGGCGCACTTTGCAGGGGAATCCGTATTTTTTTTTGCAGTCTCTCGTCAGATGGTTAAGACCGCATTTTAGACACTTTGGCTCACGATTGCAGAATCGTGAGTGATGGTAAAATAGTTGGCACCTTTAACAATGAGCCGGCATGGAGTTTTTATTAAGGGATTCTACTTTAATTTTGTAGTAACCGATACTGGTTACTTTAAAAATTTTTTGATTCTCTGGGGTCTTTTTTGAGACCACCAAAAAGAGAGGCATATTAATGTTCTTACTGCGATTACGCATCACAATAACGTGCTCGGGAACAATGTTAAGTTCGCCTAGAGCCTGAATAATTTCATTAGTATCGTAATCTGAGGGTAGACCCCTAATGACAGTCTTGAGCTGCTTTTCTTCAGCGAGCTCATAGGTGTGCGATTTAAGTTTCTTCACAGAAACAAAGTTTTGAATCTTTCTGTGGGCGTCAATAGTTTCGGGGAAAACTTTAAGTTTACCCCCCACTATTTTGCCCATGAGCTTTGTGCCAATGTGTCCACTGAGGTCCGCTAATAGACCCGGAGTGTTGTATTGCTCGTCAATCACTATTGGCGGAACACGTTTTGGCTTAATTACTGCCTGGTCGACATCGGACGAGGATGTCGCCGGCTGATTTGTGATAACACTGGTGGGGGCCAATTGCGCTACAGGTGCCGTTGGCGTATGGTCCGCTATGACACTCGTGGGCTCGTCAATAACGTCCTCGGAGTCGTCAACCTCAATATCTGAGCTTTCCACAGGGGCAAGAGCCTGAAATGGATTGCTCGTTTCTACTATATCCTCATGCTTTTCAGCAGTGGTTTTGACTCCCCCCCCTTCTTTTAGGGGAAGTAGAGCTGCGCTTGGAGGCAGTTTTCACCGAACTAGGGGGCAACGACTCTACTGGGGAGACAACCTAGTTTTTGGACTCAACTGGAGTCGACTCAACGGGTTTGCTTTCCTCTTTCTTTGCTCCGAGAGCTAAAATTTGCTCCTTAAATTCGGCAGCAAGAAGGGTAACAGTTTTCCTGGAGCATCTAATGCAGATCCAGGAAATAGAATTGATAGCACGGAGTTCTTCCAACCCCAGCTGAGCGCTATTATTAGCGTTGAATTGAAAGAGTAAATCCTCTAGCGCGGCACAGAAATCAGAACATTCGTCTGATGTCGTTAGGGAATCTACTTTTAAACTCGCTTCATTGACATTGAATGCACTTAAAGATACAACAGAAAATGCACTAACCTGTATTGGTGTAGACGGAGATACTTCTTCAAGTTCCATGTCTAAGTTGAAGGTAAACCAAATCGTAAAACAGTTGAGAACTAAAAATCAAGAATAGCGCAAAAATAGCACTACATCTTGAAACACGCTAAATAGCGAAAAACAATTCAGTAGGTGATGACTTGCAACGATGAAAATCCACGCTGATGCAAAAGGATTCCGCAGACACAATGCGGGCCGAAAAGAAAGCTTGGCGGCTAAGCCTAACCACGCTGCGGAACAACAATCCTACTCGGGGTAGAATCGACGGAAAAAAAGGGGGCACGGACGAGGACAGAGAATCCGTGTCTGAATGCTACTGAGACAAGAAGCAGAATGCGAACTCGCGGTGTTTTTTGATAAACTCGTCGAATGCGAGTTGCCTGAAAATGCAGGGGTTTTGAAGTGCTTTGAGAGAAACGGCGCCAGCCAATCGGGTTGCAGCCTCTCATGGGTGGGAGGGGCTTCTGGGTGGAAGTTGGAAGTATGAAGTTTTTAGTTTTAGCAGAGGATGTGTGTGTGTGTGTGTTTCTGGGTCTATTTATGAGAGGGTTTAGAGGATATTTTTCTATTCTTTGGATTGCTCTATTTTCGTGGGTGTAGATGTTAGTGAAGAATTTGATGGCGATCTTTTTGATCACATCTCTGAGGGTTTTAAGGTTTAGAGCAAACCTGATATCATCGTTTCGGATGTACCAGTCAGCTTTTGTGATGGTACGGATAAATAATTTGAGCTCTTTCGATGATGTTTATATTCGAGTAGGCTGCATGACCTCAGATTGGGCAGGCGTAGATGAGGGTGGGTCTTAGGGTTTGGGTATAAATAACCATTTTGTTTCTGAGAGATAAAAAGGATTTCCGGGAAATTAGTAGGTAGATTTTAGCTACGGAAATTCCGAAATTTTTACGTAATCGTGTGATGTGTTGTTTGAAAGTGAGTCTTTTATCTAGAATGACACCAAGGTATTTGGTGTTTTGAGACCAGGGTATGTGGGTGTTATGTAAAAACAAATCTGGTCGTTTCTTTTTAATGTGACGAGAAAAGAAGACGGCCTCCGTTTTGCCTACATTAAGGGCAATTTTCCAGGTGGAGAACCAATCTTCTAGTCTGGTTAGGTGTTTGTGTAGTGCGTGGGTGATTGTTTTTAAATCACTGTTCTGTACCAGGATTGCCGTGTCGTCGGCGTACATGCAGATTGTAGAGAAGCTTGGTCTTAGGAATATCACTGACATAAATATTAAAAAGTGTGGGCGAGAGGAGGGCCCTTGTGGGTCTCCCGCGTTGATATTTTGCAGGGAAGAGGAGTGGTTAACGAGGACTGCAAAATTTATGTTATTTAGGAAGGAGTTTATTAGTTTAATTAAATAAGGTGGAGTGTTAGTTCTGATTAATTTATAGAGTAGGCCTGTATGCCAGACTCTGTCGAAAGCTTTTTGGATGTCGAGGAAAACAGCCCCAGTTGACTTATTTTCAGCGAAACCAGTTTTTACGTATTCCACCACACGCAGTAGCTGGTGAGATGTGGAAAGATTGGGCCTGAAGCCGTGTTGTTGCGGTATCAGGATATCGTTTTGTGTGAGGTGGTCGTTTAGCCTATTTAGGATTATTTTCTCAGTGATTTTCTGAGGATAGGTAGGAGCGAGATTGGCCGGTATGAGTCGGTCAACGTGGGGTCTTTGCCGGGCTTTAGGATAGGTACAACTGTGGCTGTTTTCCACGATTGTGGGTAGTAGCCTATTTTTAGAATGCTATTAATTAGATCTGTAAGTTGGAAGATGACAGTCATGGGAAGGTTTTTAACCATTTTATTGGTTATGCCTTCACGCCCTGGGGCTTTTTTGATTTTAATGTTTTTAATGTAGTGGAGAATTTCAGAGGGTTTAGCGTCACACACAGTTGAGGTATCGTCAAAATTATTGTCGTTGATTAGGAACCTATCGACAAGCCTCGTGTGTTTGGTGTCAGTTTCTGGATTTTGGATGTTGTTTAGCTGAAACTGGTTTTCTAACGAATTTGCCAGCGTTTCGGCTTTCTGTTTGTCTGTATAGGCAATCCCGGAGGGGCCTGTTAGGGCTGAGATGGGGGATCTCTTCTTCCTGAAGCACCTGGCCATGTTCCATAAGGAACCGTCTTCGGTATCCAGGGAAGTGAGTTTTTCCTCCCATTGTTTTTGCGTGAAGGCGTTGACCTTCCTTCGAATTTTGTTTTGGAGTCTGTTTAGTGCGTTTTTATCGTTGGGGTGTCTGGTGTATTGCCAGAGTTTTCTGGCCTGGTTTCGATTTCTAAAGAGTTTTAAGTTCGTTATCTGAAGAATTTATTATTGGAGTGTATTTGGCGTGAGGAGCTTTCGTAAGCGTTTAGGATATTTTGAGTGAGATCGGCGGCCTGCCTCTCGATGTCCTCATCATTGTGCGGGACTTCAGTGGTACTGAGATCGAACTCGTGACACGCTAGGCACGATCCGATGCCTAGACCACTTGGCTACCACGGCCACATCCGCTTCTGAGAATTGTATTATATCTCATTCATAATCTCGGAAAATGCTGCAAGAATTTTTAAGGAACGTGAGCAATGTGTAATTATTTTTCAAACATTTTTACCAAGTTAAAAATTTAAAAAGAGAGGAGTTTTTTTATAGAGAAATTTTTTATACTTTATATATTGCTTAACGTCCCCCTTTATATTTTCAACTGCATACAATTAGAATGAAACAGGTTAAAATAGAAGAAAGTAGTGAAATTTAAAAATTTCTCCACTCTTTACTCAAACTCCGAATGTTTCTATAGTGTGACGTATGTGCGTCCCCCTTTGAGAGATCTGGGACTTGCTTCCCACGGCCGGGTCAGTTTTAGAAGAATGATGACCACACGTGCTAAAACACCTGCAGTCGCTAATATACTGCGACGGACGTGTCTTAATTAGCCTCTGCAACCTTTGACCCGAGGGAAAGCATTTCGCCACCACCGGATGTGGGTGTGAAAGGGGACGAGGTCGGTCAACCGCGGGGGGACCGCAGAGGGCCGTGAGAGAAAGAGTGAACAGCGGAAACTGGCAGTGAACTGACACCAAGATCCCTCCCTCACAAATTTATTTTGGACTCTAAAATCATCTCATAGTGAAAACTTGTATATTAATGTAAATAATAGCTGTGACTTAATTAAACTAAATTATTATATTTCAAACACGCTACCATTATTGAATCAAACGTCACAATAGACAATTGTGGAAGTTACCTTCGACATTAGCATCACCATTCGTTGACGAAAATTCCTTGAGTAAACTGAGCCATGTACTAAATTGAATTTTTGTCTTTATTTCATGTAGACCATGGGTGTCTAAACTATGACCGTTTGAGGGCTACATTGCAAGGGGAAAAAATGTGCATATGTTTTTTCAACAAATTGTAGTTTTATTAAAATGAATTAACTTTTTATTAAATTTGGATTAGATATGTATAGGTACATATTTATTTCTTTAATTTATAAATGTTTTGTTTCATTTAGTTTGGATTTCATAAGGATGGAAAAAATACAAATTAATGAAATAGATAGATGTCAAACAAGCAAATCGATATCGGGTTCAATCACTGAAATGTATCAAACCCTTTACTTTTATTTGATTGTGCCATAATTTCAACTTTCTGTCAATCACTGTTATTGTTTGGAGCATATTATTAATAAATTGTTTTTTTCCTTGAAGTCTCAAATTTAAATCATTCAAATGTTCTGTTAAGTCTACTAAAAAAGCTAAATCGAAAACTCAATCTTCGTCTTCAATTTCAGTTACAGGTTTCCCTTTTGTTTCCATAAATACTTTTTTCAGTTCTCAAATCGTTTTCTTAACTAAGCAATCTTATTTTCTGTATAATAAATAACATCTAAAAATTCAGTGCTCATTACCGTAAGAAACTCTTGAAATTTTGTCTATGATTATGTCCTTTTGCAGTTATAAAGTTAAGGGTTTTGAAAACAATGCTTAAACACTTCCCTAGTGCTGAGTGGTAGTGCATCGCACTTCCACAGGTTCAGTCCTCAGGCTGGGCAAAGTCGACTCAGCCTTTCATCCCTTCAATGGGTCGATTGGGTTTAGGGCGCACTTCAGACAAGCATGGTGTACAATTACAAAAAACACTATTGCTTACTACTTACGCCGGCATTAACAGGCGCTGATTCTTAGAAAGAGAAAGCACTCATTTCAGTCATATTTGCAAAATAATTATAAATATAAATCTTTGTAAATATATTGTAGTGGTATTATTTCTTTTGTGATGAATATTACTTAAGTTTTGGATATTTGAGATAGTTCAGGTGTAAACAATTTTTTTTGAAGTACAAAATATGAATTTTATTTAAATAGTGCTGTGCTTTGTTGGCAAGAAAAAAAATATTTAAAATTAATGCAATGATAAGCCTTGACATGAAAAGCAATTGTGGTTGCCTCTACATGGTAGTTTGCTTTAACTCTTTGTTTTTAATTTTTAAAGCTTATTTTCCAAATTCCGTTACTAGGGGCGCTGCAATTTCTTACATTGGGCATAATTCCTGTACTATTTGTGACCTCATTTACTCTCTCCATTCTCAAGAATTTTCAGGTGAAATGGATCTCCTTTAGGACCCTGTATATCCGGGGTGGGCATTACGTCGATCGCTATCGACCGGTGAACCGCCGAGGCATTTTGGGGTGACCGCCTAAAAATTTTACCAGTTAATAATTTTTCGGAAAACTCAAAATTGGCTGACAGTGCTCAGACAAAGCCTTCTACTGGCTATAACTTCGAAAACTAACTTAAGATAAAAATATTTTATTTCTTTAATGTATGTATATTGAATTGTTTCCTAATAAATGTATTATTTGATATAATTATATTTGGAGCTATTATTATTAAGTTTGAATCGGCGTTTTGCTTTAAGCGCGGTTTTAAAAGTTTTATTTTTAAATTTTATTTCTGTAGATAACAACCTCTTTTCCTTACCTCATCACACCTACAACATTGGGCAGTAGCGTACACAAGAATTTTTAAAGGGAAGGGGACAAGGGTTGAAGGTCTACCATTCTCGAATAATACCCCAATACACAGCCAAACATATTTTTTGCATTTTTTCGATTGTCGGGAGCAAAAAATAAATTACTTAATAAATAAATAACATTATAAATAAAAAAAATTCCTTATTTCAAATACTTAATTACATTTTACATACTATATACATGGGACTATAATGAATTGGAAGAAAATTGAAGGGTTATGAGAGGGAGGGTCCGAAACCGTGGACCCCTCCCCCGCCTTTGTGTGCGTTATTGACACTGGGTGGACCGCAACTGTTTGAAAATATCAGAAGTAGCCCGCACCCTGGAAAAGTCTGCCCACTGCTGCTGTATATGAATATTTTAGATGGATTCTAGATGAGCGTTTTTCCAGGAGCTGTTATTCAAATTGATATTTCACGTTTACCACAGTTTTGTTACACGAAAAATGATTGTGTTCTTTCTAAATGTTTTGGAGAATTGTCCTCACATTCGAAAGTATTTAATTTTTTTTTTGTTATTTTAAAATAAACACATTTGTAAACACAATGTATATTTACCTGGACAAAATTACTTTACCTGGGTTAAAAATTAAGATTTAAAAAATATATTTTATTTCTCGTTGCTGATATGATAAGTGATACGTTACCTATATTACATGATATATAACTATAAATTTTATATAACTCCTTCAAAAAATTTTGCTAGCTGTATGATTTAAATTTTATACATATTTTATTGTATCGATATGATAAATATAGAATTCTTTTTCAGGTAATGTTCCCTTAAAACGTTTTGCAATTTCTTTATTCTCACCTAATGTAAACAAATCCAAAATTACCTTGATAAAAGGTTAGCAACCGATGCATGATTCAGGACTTCACCTGTAAAAAATATTGGCATAACTTTTAATTTTATGAAATACATAACTTTTTACATTGATCGAAAACCTATGGCGACAAAAGTAGGATGAAAAAGTACATTAACAATTTTATTACTAAATAAAATTTTCAAGTTGAAATTTATTACCACTGGTCAAACCTCTTTTTTTAATCATATTTTTACGTATTTTAATTAATTATTAATTTTTCGTATTAAAAAAGTGGTTCATAATTTTAAATAACGATAGTGGGAACAAAATTATTAAAAGCATTTGGATGCTAATATAAATTGCACATAACAGTTATGTTATTTGGGAATAACATATCCAATCCCAATGAATAATTAATATGAGAAATTATGCACAGAACCCTTAATTTTAAAAACTTAATTGGAATAAGCGTTGAAAGCGACCTCATTTGGTCGTCAGTATTAAAACAAAGTAATTTTGTACTTGTTGGCATAAATTTGTATTTAAAATAAATATGAATAACTATTAAAATATTATCAAATTTTTTTGCATTAATTTTTATTTAAATATTTTAAAGACAGATTTCAATTACAATTCTAAAGTTTATGAATCTGCAAAAAATATATTTCTCCAAAGGTAATTGTGATAATAAATAATGGATGAATGAGGATATGCAGAAAAAATTGATGAACTCAATGTCCAGATGTTTAAGTGCTGTGATTAATATTCAAAGACATTGTACTAAAATGTTTAATGTATTAAGTATTATAATACATAGTTTCTAGAGAAAAGTGTTTTATAGAATATTTTTAAAGTTGTTGATATCTTTACCTGTATTAAATTCATTTCAACGCTTTTCCAATTAATAGCTTTATATTTTACAACGAAAACGAAGCTATCTCATACCTCATACAAGCTGACTCAGTTCCCTCTGCATAACACCACTGTCCTCGGAAGAAGAAACAGCGCTGCACAACTATAATGTTTTTCATACATATGTAACACTGCTATATTTTTTCTTTTTTGTGTGTTCTAAAAGAAATTATACAATCTTTGAAGAAATTTCGTCCATTTCGATTTTCCATATGCTTCAATATATGGATACTTTACATTAATGCTTACAAATATTTTTCCGCATAAAATGTCTCTTTCAGTTATACAACCAAATTATTTTAGAATTCTTGGAGTTTTTTTTGTATAAAAGTGTGATTAAAAATATTTTATGCTCTATTAAAATAAATTAAAATTTATTCATCCAAGAAATAGCTTATATGTAACATTTTCTCGCACTTGAATTTCTGCTTATTAAGCTTAGCTTTAAAAAAAAATTAAAAGTTAAATATGTCTTTTAAATTTTTTTTATTTATTAGTACAAATGGGAGTTTTATGTTTTATATATCATACATACATGCATCATATCATTATATTGTTTACATTTTAAAAATCGAAAGAGGTGACGCTATAGTGTTGAATTTACACATACAATGTTTTTTTTTTAAATATTGTCATTATTAATTAAAAATCTCTTTCAAGTAGGTTTCTAAAATATAAAAAGAATAAGGAATGTTTAAATGGTAAGTTATCCTTGTCAAATTGTGCTAGTGTCGAATAAGATTAAATTCTTTTAAAAAAATGCAGGAATAAATTTAATTTAGTATCAAAATTTGAAAAAAAAAAACAAAAAACTGCTGATTCGATTTGTTTATTCCGTACTCTTTTTGGTTTTAAAAATCATCATTAAAAATGTAAAAAAATATTAAGAGTGTGTGCATTTTCTCCCCCCCCCCTCCTTAAATTATATTTCCAAATCTAAGATAGTCCTTCAAAAATTAACACATTCTAATTCAAGTTATAGATTCTTATTTTAAAACACCACTTTTAAAAATTGTTTTACAAAATTTAATTGTTCATTAGTTTTCATTCAAACATCTATTGCCATTTTGCACCAAACACTTAAGAATTTTTAACCCCACTAAAAATTTTTAAATCGGAGAACCACTCCCATTTTTACCCGTTAAGCCGATTGAATTTCAAAGATACTTAGTTTTAAAAACACTCAGTTAAAGATTTTTTACTTAACTCTAGGCATTAGCAACCCACGAGCTAGTACTAAAAAAAAATTGACCCTCGTCTCTAAAAGGTTTGCCATCAGGGCCGGCTGTAGCAATTTTGCCACCCCACTCCCCAAAGTAAAAAAAAAAAAATTTTTTTAAAAATAAAAATTTTCATAAATGCACACCTATAAAACTTTAATATTCTTTGGGAAGAAAAAAAGAGCTTCTGATCAATTTGTTCAGCTATTTGATGTTTGATAGCCAATGTAGCTGAGCCATTTAATCTGTCTAGAATTTGTGAACTGTGAGAAATTTTTTATTAATTTTAATTTTGAGAAAATAATATCTACACTTGCCAAACTTATTAGCAAAGAAAGTAAAATAAATGCAATAGCAAGATTTGGAGCAAATTCTAAAACAAATAAATTTTAAAATTTCAACTGGGCTTTTCTCTCTTTGCCTGCTAAAGCTGAAACTGACATTATCTCTTATCTGCTCAATCAACATTCAATGATTCTCCGTCGGTCAACGTCATTTCTAAATTTTTACAGTTTTTAATTAATTAAAGTTTTAAGGGTATATCTCTTAAATCATATATATTGTACAAAAATTTAAAACAATTACTGTCAGAACTCATTCAGTTAAATCTGCATTCCAAGGCATTAGCAGCTTCGTCCAATGTAAAAAAAAAAAAAAAAAACTCTATCTTGAATTTTAATTTAGGATATTCCATCGGATCATTTTGTGCTTCATAATTAAAATTCAAATTTTTGCGTCGAACTCTGTGACGTGGCTGCGTTACCTCAAAGTTAGCTCATATATCAATCTCGACGGCCAGTTTTTTTGCATCATAGTGCATTTCATCAATGAGAGTTCTATAGTAGATGGTAGTATTTTGTTTGCAATAGTTTGTTTATTGGATTTTTATTCAGTTAAAGATTTTATAGCAAATAATGATGGCCATAGGAACTTGAATTTTTAAGTAGAATTTAATAATCCAGAGGCCTCCTCTTATAGAGTTGTCAATTTCAGCATTATTATAAAAACTAAGCATCATAAAAACCTCCCAAATAATAACTTAAGGGTTTAATAGCCTCTATTCAGCTTTCCCAGCTACTTACACTAAGTGGCTTTAAAGTTTTGTGCCCTTTATACATTTTAATAATATAACCCAACGAAAAGTTGATGAAAAAAATAAATATTTTGAACTATATTAAAAAGGACAGGCTTCTAAGAATGCTTTTGACATGTCATTAACTACTAAATTTAATGAGTAGCTACTACATGGCACATAGATTGTTCGTGAATTTAACGTTCTTATTTTAAATTGTGCCCCTGATTTTTCGCCTTTCATATTCACTCCGTTATTGTAGGAATGCCGCCACATATCTAGCCCTAATTTTTTTTAAGTTTCTCAATTATTAAATTTGAAAGTTTTTTTGCAGTTAATCTTTCAACTGGAAGGAAACCAAAATAATTTCGTTAGAATTAGATTTCTCAATACAAGTATACCTTACTATAAATGTCATTTGTTCGATCTTGCTGACATCAGGGGCGCAATCTAAAATTATCGAATAATATTTAGCTTGTTTTATTTTATGAACAATGTATAATTTAATATTCTCATACAAAAGAGAAATTATCTCGTTCTGAATATTTTTCCCTAGATAGTGTACTTTATCTTCCAAATTTTTCAGGGGAAAAAAAGTATTTTTAAAATTTGGTCCAAATGCCGCACCTAAAATTTGCCGCCCCGGACATGGGTCCGGTTTGTCCGGCCCTAGAGCCGCCCCTGTCGCCATCCTTGACCTAAGCCTATACATGGACGACGGTCATCACATGTAGCCAGTTGATATCGTTGAAATTATTCGAATCATTATCTCAGTACGGCCGAATCGAGAACAAGACGGGGCCCACATTGTGGCCGAGGCCCTGGGCCCCATGCCTTAAGATATCTATGGTCTTCAGATATCTTTACATTTGGGCCCATGCCTTAAGACACCCATGGTCTTCAGATATCTTTACATTTGGGGCCCATGCCTTAAGACACCCATGGTCTTCAGATATCTTTACATTTGGGGCCCATGCCTTAAGACACCCATGGTCTTCAGATATCTTTACATTTGGGGCCCATGCCTTAAGACACCCATGGTCTTCAGAAATCTTTACATTTGGAAATGAATTTGTTTCTATGAAATGAGGGAGGGGGGGATTTTGAACAAAGAAAAAAAAGTGTGTGCTTATGACCACACGATAGAAGTGAAAACTTCACGTTTTGTACTGTTATTTCAGGCATTAGTTCGGTGAATAAAAAACAAGGGGATATTAATTAGTATTGTCATATGAAATTATTTATTCATATGTCTGTACTCGTAAAGAAATATTTTTTTGCAAAATATACAATCATATGTGTGAATTAATTAAGGAAACAATAGGTTTATGGTAGCTGAAACAGGTTGTAAATACTTTATATATTCAAAATTATTTAAATATCTAAAAAAAAAACATCTTGTCAAGCGTTGTTCCATATTTCGTCGGGCTTTCACTTGGATCATTTGACATAATTGAATTTTAATTTTTAAAAAATAAACTGTTTTTATATTCACTTAAAATCCTAGGTTCAGAAGAGCCGATCCGGCCTCAGTAGGCAACTAAATTTTTGTGAATGAATTTGATAATTTTCTCTACACTTTGATATCGTGAAATATAAATAGTCCATTTTCTGTTCTACATTTCACTGCATAAATTTTTCTGATACATGACTGATTAAACTCAAATGTGATAGTGTAGTATTTGATGCTAATACGAATCAATAATTGAATATTTAAATAAATAAAACAGGGAAATATAAAAAGCAAACATTAATTTAAATCGCCTTAAATTTCATCATTTTTCGATTATTCTTCGCCATTAAAATTTCTTCACTGCGCTATTTTGAATAACTATTTAAGCGTATATTCCGGAATGTAATGAATATTTTTCAAAAAATATGAAAATGCAGATATGTTACTGTTTAAAAAAGATGAATTAAACGAATGCAAGACATTCCACAACTCCTGTGATTCCAGATATGCTTCTGTTATACTTGTAAAGCAAGATAATTGGCAATCAACTTTAAGATATTCTAACTTGAATCTTTTGGATATTAAACGAATTAAAAATGAAAGGTTGCGTTGAAATGATTTTCGTAACAATATCTGTGGACATTTTTAAACCTTCTCTGTCGAGAAGACTCAAATATTTTGTCCCTTCGACATTTTCTGAATCGAAATTGATTTTTATTTGCAACAAATATATATATCTGCTATCCGATCATTCGAATTTTATATTATACACGCGGCCGACTAGGTGGCGTAGTTGGTTTGCCGCCTTCTGCACCCAAGGGTGCGGGTTCGACCCCGGCTCAAGTCGGTGGATTTTCATGATGCAGAAAATCGACGGCTGCCATGTCGTATGATTATGCAACATGTAAAAATTCCTTTGAAGTGCCCGTTCGGTTTGGATGCTCTCGGCAAAATTAAATTCCCAAGTGCAATTTCGCATCATCAGAGCTCAGGTACCTACCTCCATCTGGGGAGGGAACTGGGCATCAAAATTACTTGCAGCAATTGCTGTTGCCTATCCGGTGCCGTACTAAAAAGTGATACCAGCTCCTGGTGAATGTACTAGGTGTGCAAAGGTAAAAAATTTCAATATTCAGCTCCATTGAAAAAAAAAAAATACTATGCACGCAATAACCCACAATGTACATTAAAACTTGATGCTCTTCATCTGATTTATTTTTTAATACCCTGATTTTTTTCAAAGTTTGTATCAACTATTTATTTTTTGGAAAACAAAAAACTAACAAGAGGGAAGACTGATGAGTATTACTCAAACCCCGGGTAAACACCCCACCTTTGGTCACGTGATTTTTTTTAGGGATGTGTATGCTGCGGACTATTGAATCTTGACCGACCCTTTCTAAATACGATTTCTGTTGAAAGACGAAAAAAGCCGAATGAGCGTTACATTCCCGAGCATAACGCGTCATTAAAGTTCAGTCTTCAGCAAACTGCGCCAAAAGAAGTTATCACTTCAAAAATCGTATAATCATGCTTTTTTAAATCTGTACCTCTTTGCTTTCAAGGCTTTATCCAGAGCGCCTAGTTCATTGGATTGGAACAAGCAAAAGGCTTTGGACTATTTGAGAAGCAAGTCTACTGTAGATGTGAACATGATCTCAACCTATTTGATTGAACTCGCTCTGAATGCAGACAGGGTTCGATTCATCAAAGATCTCTATCCAGATTTGACTCTAGGTGAGTCCAACTTAGTACCTTAATTAGATCATTAGAATTATTCTTATAGGTAAAAAATAGACTATAATTTATTGCTAATTCTGTTTCAACATTTTTTCATTACTTTGTGTTCGGAGCATCTCATTTTAAATGATTTATAATAAAAACAACTTTTTATTGTGCAAGTGTTTTAATTACGAGGGTTTTCACTTTGGGTTGTTTATTCTCAAAAACATTGGACGGAGTTTCGTAGATATATACATGGTGATTGATACAATAAAAACACCTGTTATATTCTGTGATGAACATGACCTGAATGTTCTGAAAGATGTGGATGAAATTTCGAAAAGAGGAATTGCAATGACGTTAATATAGAAATCACACACACCAGGAAGTGCTGACCCCTATAAGGGAAGGGGAATTTCCATGGCAATATGTTATGCATTCGAATATGTCCATGCAACGCTGGGTTAAATGGAAGGCATTCATAGATATACATGATGCCATGTTGCCAGAGCTCTAGGAAAAATCACTTAAGAATTAGAGTTTTAAAAACATCTAAGACAAGTTTAAAAAAAAATCTTCCAAGATATAAACCATCATGGCCTATAAATTCAATATGCCGAATTTCATGCATCTGAGTTCTTTTTGTTTTTGTACACAAACTCTTTTGGTAGTTTTGATGAACATATTAAAATTGTGACTTGATGGGGGAAGCCATCCCACACAGTGAACATCCTCACTATCTAGAAATTTGTGGAACAGATAAACGCTATGTGTATGTATGTTGCTATATCCATAAAATTAGAATTGGAACCCCCAAAACACCTTAAATAAGGGAACCTTAGATTTCCTCTTTATACCTGAGAGCAGTCATAATCTGTCAAAAACATTGGAGGTTTGCATCCATAAGACATTTGATTCATAGGGAGAATCAATAAGGTTGGATCTCTTGGAATCATCTGTGAATAGATTGGTCTACTGATCCATGGTTCCTATGTCAATGTTTTTTGTGCCATGTTAAATGGGCTCTTCTGTGTACAAAAATACGTTGGACTCCAATTGCAGATCTTCTAAAGAGCAGTCGTTATTTCTTTAGGAATCGATAAAAGTGGGAATTTGGATTCCTGTGGTCACATGAAATCAATGAGAGCTCAAACGCTGTTTCCCTCTTGCTGTGTTTATTCATTCCAATTTTTGTCGACCTTGTTCGAGTCTTCTCCTTTCGATTTAGTCTCAAAACAGCTTCCATATGGTTGCTCGCAAAGCTAAATTTTAAATTAAAGCTCCTTTCGATATATACTTAATATTACCTTCCTCAGATCACCAATTTTCCTCTTATCATTTTTTTTAATATAAAAATGTTAACAACTTGCTTTTGAATAATACCTAATGTTGCTTTAAAAACAGAATAAAGGACAGTTGTTAAGGTATATAAATGGACAAAAAGCAAAAACTAGCACATGTGTTTCTGTGCACATCCCATATGCAGTTGTACTATAATATAATGAATCCTTGTTTGGAAGAATTAATTTATTCTTTCATGTAAGTTTGATCGTAGGGTATCGGCCTTCCACGTATAAAGTTCCTATGTGCCCACCCTCTAGAGAATTTTTCATATTTTGACTAATTTTTAACGGGGTCATTATAAACTCATCTACTAGTATAAGAGTACAAAGTAAATCATGGATAAAAATGCAAATCATGGATAAAAATGAAATGTTTATATTGCAGTGACAACCATGCTATTTCCTTTTGTACAAAATTTAAGCAACTGTCGGTAAATGAAAGAGTTGAGATTGTTAAAAAACATCGACTATGCTTTGTGTGTTTAAAAGTAGGTTGCACAGTGTCGAAGTGCAAAGCCAAACCTTGTAAATTATGCGCGAAGAGGCACCACATGTCTTGATACATTTCCCAAAACTAAAAAAGAAACGAGCCTTACAGTAGTCGCATACGATGTGTAATATTTGGCATATTATCCTGGTAAACTCGCAATAGCAACTTAAATCCTGAAAAAAATGAATCGAGTAGGATTGGAAATAATTTTCTATGGAATAATTATATCTTTAAGGAAAATTTTTATTTAATTTTCACAATTAGTAATGCAATTTTTTATCAAAAATAATTATTCTTGTTATAATTATTCTTCATTATTCTTGTCTAAAATATGACACATATACTTGTGATTTCAAAGTATTTAAAAACTGTTGAAAAATAGCGTCACTAACAGTACCACTGTTAGTTGTCGAAACACTTCGATTTGTGTTCGTTTCAAGCTTGAGTTCATCATTCAAAAAAGCTACGAGTGGCTCGGTTTTTAGCAAACTGAAGTTAACTTTAAAATCACCACTCAAAGTAATGGGAAGCGAGTGATAGTTTTTTTTAAAGAGCAGAACCACCTTCGGTATATGGTAAAAGTAAAGAATGCAGAAAATCTTTAATTTTTTTTACTGTTTGATTCGGAGAAATGTATAAGACTACCGAAAATTTTCAAATAAGTATTCTGCCGCACATATGTCCCCAATATCTTGACTAATAATACCTAGTCCACGTGTTAGACGATAAGTAATATCCATATGAGGAGCCACAACATGCGAGTTGTTCTGTTTGCGATAGATCGCAACACCAGCTGCTCGGTGGCCCTGTCCTTTAAATTGTACGTAGCAATCCAAGTCAGGTATAGAAACACATTCATCATTATCTAACCACGTCTCTGCTAACACGAGTAACGTACAATTTTGTGAAATTACGTCAAAATCTGTTTAGTGAGCCCTCAGACTTTGACAATTGAGCGTTGTAAGGATCGCAAGTTTATCCTTGGTGAAGTCTAATAAGACTTGCTGGTATGTTCGAAGTGGATTTAGAGTCAAGTGCAAACGAATGAGAATTATTTGAATTAGAATCTTTTGAAATGCTAAATTTAACAATATAAAAAAGACTGGCGGCTTGATGGCAACTAGAGCTGGACCCCATGTGGATATATCTTTACAAGATCCAGCTAAAGGACTTAGCTTCTTCTCTGATCCTAAAGTGAGAAAACAAAACAAAAACGAAGATGCCATGGCCTACACTGCAGGGGGGCGGAGCCCCTCCTGAATGAAGGAGAAAAAACAGAACTTCACTGTGAGGGGAGCGAAGAGACACCATGAAGCGTGCTGATTGGTCAAATTAAATAAAGTGCGCTTCCCCAACTTCCTGTTACACATTTCCGTCCCTTTTCGCGAAATCACTCCTACAAATCTCCAGCAACCGAGAGGAAAGATGTTACACATAAAAAATTGTTTGATTTCTCTAACTATATGCAGCTTTTGGCCTCCTTGTTTTGACCGCCCAGTGTGCGGTGCACACACTGCACACCCTTGCTAGGATCAACCCTGCTTTCAGTCAAAACATTCCTAAAAATTGTAAAAGCTTTTTTATTTTGAATACCATAACATTTATTGAATTTTTTGCTTGCGCAAAACCAGCTATCCAAAATACAATCGAAATACTAAACAAACTGCTCTTTTTTTAAGTTATTGGTATAAGGTTTCGAATGTTTCATGGGAAGAGTGGTGTGATGCTTAGTGATACTATTAAATTCTATTTTCAGATCCTGCAACTGGCAAACAAGATAAAGGTTATTACTTTGTACAGTATACTATTCGAATCGGTAAACAACCAGATGTTTATTTCACTATCAGTATTAAAGTTCCGCCCAGCTCTAATTTCTTCTATATTATGAATCAAAGCGCCCACCACGATGCTAAGTTCAAGTAAGTGGAATTACTTTTGTTTTACTAATTTGCATTAACTATTCTGTGTTGCAGAAAAATTTTCAGTAGGATTTATTAAATGTAGATTCTAACCACCTTGAAAGCACACAGCAATCATTACAGAAAAAAGGTAATAAAAAAGGTAAACACTAAAGATGTTGCCAGATGTAACGAAACGATTACTATTAATTTGATTATTTCAATACTCTCCCTAAACCAAAATAATCAAACAATATAAAAAAGGTACATATACATACACCTTAATACACTAATAAAATCAGTCATTTAGAATACACATGCTAAAAGAAAATAGAATAACACATTAAATACAAAAGTGCAATGATTATAGTATAATACATGTATACACACATGCTCTAATTAATTTCCAAAATTATACATTCCTAGCATTAACTTGAGTTTTAAAAATCTATCTTTAGCAAGAGGTTTAGTCAATATATCAGCAGCCTGGACTTCACTACTACAATTTATGACATTAAGTTGCTTGTTTTCATATTGTTCTCTAATAAATTTGTAACGAATGTCAATATGTTTGGTCCTATTATGAAATTCAGGATTTTTCACTAAACGGATGGCACTTTGGTTATCTATTTGAAGACTTGGAACAGAAGTCACACAGCACAGTTCTTTTAAAAGATTGTTCAACCAAATCGCTTCTTTCGCAGCTTGACTTGCTGCAATAAATTCAGCTTCAGTTGTTGAGAGAGCAATGCAATTCTGTCGTTGACTTCTCCTTGCAATAGCACCTCCATTATACTTGAACACCATTCCTGATGTTGATCTCCTGGTTAATGGATCCCCAGCATAATCTGAGTCACTGTATGACTCAAGCGTAGCACTAGTAACACCCAGATACATAATGCCACACTTTTTGTTCCATTAAGATACCTCAGGATCCTTTTCACCATGGACCAGTGTATCTGTTGAGGTTTATCCAAAACCTGGGAAAGCACTCCCACTGCATATGCTATGTCAGGTCTGGTGACAATAGCCAGGAACATAAGACTACCCACAGCTTCTCGGTAGGGTACATCAGCCGAAAGAGATACTGAGTTATCTGTAGTAATAGCACCCTTTTCGACAGGTGTACCAACTGGATTTGAATTAATCATATCAAAGCGAGATAGGATCTTCCTACAATAAGCCTCTTGGTGTATAAATATTTTAGCACTTTCAAGATGCTCAATTTGCACACCAAGAAAATAATTAGATTCCCCTATCACTACAGAGAATTCACTTTCAAGCTTCTTAAGAAACATTTTTACTGTCTGCTCTTCATCTGCTGTAATGATTCCATCATCAGCATACACAATAAGATACATTGATTTTTTATCATTAAAAAACAAACATGGATCACAGTTTGATTGCTTCAATCCACTGCGTTCAGCAAAACTTTTGAAACATTTATTCCAACACCTTGGAGCTTGTTTTAAACCATATATAGACTTTAGTAACTTACATAACTGACCAGTACTATCACTAAATCCTTCAGGTTGAGTCATGTAGATATCCTCGGAGAGGTCTCCATACAGAAAAGCAGTTTTTACATCAAACTGACCTAGCTTCAGTTTTCGAGCAGCAGCAATGCTCAGGGCAGTTCTGATGGTATCCCACCGAACTACAGGACTGAAAGTTTCACTAAAATCAACTCCAAATTTTTGGCTGTATCCTTTAGCAACAAGTCGAGCTATAAAACGCTGTACAGTTCCATCAGCATTTTGTTTCACCTTGAATACCCATCTATTACCTATGGCTTTTCTGTCAGAGGGTAAATTTACAAGTATCCAGGTGTTATTATTGGATAGAGATTCCAACTCTTCATAGCAGCAAGCCATTTGTCGCTATCTTCAGAAGCCATTGCTTCTTTGTAGGTCTCAGGTTCTATGTGTTCTGCCAATAGAACAAAGCTGTCAAATTTTGCTGGCATCTTTAATATGGACCTGTTACGTAAATTTCTGCTACTCTGCTGAACTAAGGTTTCTTCTGTATCTTCAGCATTACACGATATCTCCTCCATTTCTTTTTCCACATCTGCTTCTGGTGTTTGAAGCGGCTTCTTCACTATTTCCATATCTGAGTTTTGAATATCAGTAGAAGATACATCAGGAACACAGCTAAGTTTTTCATTTTGGAATATCACATCTCGACTCAGGATAACCTTATTCTATAACCATCTTTTTCACCACTGTAGCCAACAAAAACTCCTTTAACACTCTTTTTGTCCCATTTCCTCCTTTTTTGTTGAGGTACATGGACAAAGCACTCGGTTCCAAATACATGCAGGTGGTCAATATTGATCACTTCTTTGGAAAACCACAGTTCATAAGGGCTTTTGTCTTTAACTGATGTTGGCCCTGTTCTGTTCAACACATAAACATACGTGTTCACTGCTTCTGCCCCCAGTTTCAAAGGAAGATTTGTAGCATAAATCATAGATCTCGCACTTTCAACAATAGTTCTGTTTTCACGTTCTGCAGCTCCATTTTGTTGAGGCGTGTAAGGCATTGACATACGAGAAGAGATTCCTGATTTTTCAAGAAGACTCTTCACTGTTGAATTTATAACCTCTCCTCCACCATCACTTAACACCTCCTTGATCATATGCCCAATATTTTTCGCTTCATTAAGAAATGTTTCAAGGCACTTGGAAACTTCATTCTTGGACTGCATGAAAAATACCAGACGGTATTTGGTGAAATCATCTTTGAAACAAACGTAGTACTTAGCACCTCCTAGAGACTGTTGCTGCATTGGACCACATACTTCTATATTTATCAATTCTCCTGGCGTAGTAGCCCTTTGTTTCCTTGTTCCAAAGGGACGACGACTCTGCTTGCCATAACATCCATCACATATTTGGCTGTCTTTTGCATTACCTTTTATTTGATATTTTCTCAGTATATCCTTAACATGAGGCTTGTTTTGATGACACAGTCTTTCATGCCACAATTGTAAGGATTGGTCTGCCGAGGCAACACATACTTCAGCAGCAACACATACTTTTGGATAAAGAACACGCATTTCTAATGCATACAAGCCATGCACAGTTCTTACTCCTTTCAAGCACGCTCTGTCATCTCTCAAGAGGGAACACTCATCTTTTGATGCCTGGAACTTGAAACCCCTTTTTAAGGTCTGACTGATGGAAAATAGATTTCTACTAATGTCAGGAACATACCACACCTCTGTCAGATGATGCTTCTCCCATTTGCTATTGACCTTAACTTCAATATTCACAGTTCCATGTCCATAAGCCACAATTGCATCACTATTTCCCACATATACTGGCTTAGGTGAGGCAAATTTAGTGAAGTCCACAAAATAATTTTTGTGCTTAGTCATGTGAGCAGAGGCTCCACTGTCGGCAATCCACACTTCACTTTCTGGAACACCTTCCACAGTACACACAAAAGCATCACCTTCAACTTTTGGTTTACTTCCTTTCTTCCAACAGTCCTTAGCAAGATGACCTGGCTTACGACAGACGTAACATTTTCTCTCAGGTTTCTTGAAAACTTTCTTCCTAGTAGCAACCAGGGCTGTGGAATCTGTTGACTTTGAAGGTAGCCTCATTTCAATAAGGTGAAGTCTTTCAGTTAATTTATTGACTGATCTCTCCTCTATGGGAACTGACTCCCAAACACTCTTGAACTCAAAATATTCTGATGGCAATGTAGACATGATTCTGCTCATCAGCAGGAGATCCGGCAATGTTGTTTTAGCAACACGCCTTAGCTCGTCGTTTAATTCGCTAAAGTTCCTTTGCAGCTTTGCAATATGGCTTGCAATATCATCCTCCAGTTCTTTTTCACTGCGAAAAAACTTCTCCATCAAACGATCGAGTCTTTGCCCGGAACTCTGCTCATATACCGACAGCAACTTTTCCCACACACTTTTAGCTGTGTTGCAAACCGATGTCAATTCAGCATTGCTGTCATCCATATTGCCCACAAGAATCAGTTGTGCCAGGGAGTCATCTTTAATGAAAGCCTTCTGTGCTTTCTCATATGCAGCAATTGCTTCAGCTGAAGCCTCGGCCGGTAATCTTGGGCATTCCCGATCTCCACAAACAACATCATGAACATCGTGATGTTGCAACAAGAGTTCAATTTGCCGCTTCCATTTACTCCAATTTGCAGCTCCCACAGGCTTTTCAATATGAGCTTTGAATTCCATTTCAGTCTCTGTACACGTGCTTAGGCCTAACAAACACACGCAGTGTTTTAACTTATAATTTTTCTTTCAAAAAAAATAATCTTTTCTCCACGAAGACACTTAACAAATCTCAGGGATTCCTGGACCCATAACCTGTTGCAGAAATACTTTGCAGTAGGATTTATTAAATGTAGATTCTAAGCACCTTGAAAGCACACAGCAATCATTACAGAAGAAAGGTAATTTAAAAAAGATAAACACTAAAGATGTTGCCAGATGTAACGAAACGATTACTCTTAATTTGATTATTTCAATAAGTATCTCTTTCTATTTGAGCATAATTTTGCTCAGCTTCAGTTAGACTTATCGATGTACATGATATTGGGTGACCCTCTTGGATAAGACGAGCCCCCAAGCCATCCTTCAAACTATCACACTGAATAACAGCTTCCTTTGAACTACTACTAAATACATTTAAAACAGATGATTCTCTTATTTTTAAAATCATTTCATGCTCAACAAACCACTGAAATTCTATCTTATCTTTTATAAGGTTTCTTAAGGGGAAGAAGTTATGCTGGAAACATTAGGTATATAATTTTGACACATAATTAACCATTCCTAGAAATCGTCTTGCACCTTCTTATCAGTAGGAGTTTCCATTTCGGTAATTGCATTTACTATATGTTGGGGGTCAGCTTTAACACCTTCCATTGAAATTATCTGGCCAACATACTTAACTTCTAAGACTTTGAATTGGAACTTATCTGGATTAAATGTAACATTACACTCTTTAGTCCTAGCCAACACTTTTGCTGTTAGGTCATTTTCTTGTTCATTTTTTCTTGCAATTTTTACATCATCAAAGTAAATTTCTGCATAGTCTTTTTCATCAAACAAGTTAAGCATTTTTTTTTTTGAAATACCTCTAGAACTGATTCAATACCAAAAAGCAAAACTAAAAATTGATTCCTGCCAAATGGAGTATTATAAGTACAGACATCAGCATTTTCCTCATCCAATTGACACTTGCCAAAATCCATCCTTTAAGTCAAGGACTAAGAATATCACCTTCACTTCTAGTGTATTAATTAACCTTTCTGAAGCAGGCATAATATGCTGCTCTCTTTTTTTTTATTGCTTTGTTAAGATTCCTAGGACAATATTCAGCTTCCCATTTGGTTTCTCAACAGCCACAAGGCTGTTGACCCAATCTGTGGATTTGCTTACCTTTCTTATACCACCATGAGACTCTAAATTTCTCGATGTCGTTTTAAGTTTACTATTAAATGCTAGAGGTTCATGCCTAGGAGGATACAGGTCTCACTTCAGGGATCTCCATTACCCAACCCTTTGAATATTGCACTGTATCTATACTAATCACTTCATCTTTAGACATTAACTGAACCTTATCTACTTTTTTTTACTAAATCAAATTTCTGACATGCTTTGATCTCTAGGATTGGCTCGGAGGAAACATCAAAAATAAAATTTTATGGAAGATCATTATAATTTCAAAATTGGTTTTAACCTGAAGTTACCATAGGACACTAATGTTACATTAAATTTATTTAACTTTATCTTATTATCTAAAAACATAATGGAAAACATTTGCCTCGGTTCCAGTATCCAACTTGAATTTAATTTCATTTTTTTCAACTTTTAATTTGTTTCATCCATTCATTATCTAGAGAATCTTACCACATGCACATTATCTATATGTAATTCTAAATTTTGCATAGAATTCTCAGTTTCATCCACTTTTTTAACCTTACTTTTGTGTTTTGAGTTTTGACATACTGCTGCAAAATGATGTTTATTATTACACTTAGCCCATAGTTTTCTCCAAACAGGACAGTTATTTTAGAATGTTTTCTACCTCATCTCTGACACTGGAAAACCTTTTCATTGATTCTGTTTAAAAGATTTTGGTTTGTTCTGCACTTCGTGCACTTTTGAAACAGATGAAATTACTGTTATATTTCCTGATTCTTTAATTCCATTGAACAGTTAGACGATTATATCCATTATATGTTATTCAAATAATTCAGTTTTTTTAGACCTTTTGATTTATTTTTTTAGGTGACACAGAATACATGTAAACAGCAGATTACTCTTAGATGACTTGTAGCGCCATCTATTAATTTTTCATTTAATTTACAACAGTTACAGTTTCTAATTGCTGTTATGAACTCTCTGCGGCCTTCAATGTTAAATCATCTTCAATGTTAAATCAACTTCCTGTTATAATCTTTAAAGTTAAGATTTTTCTCGGATACCCAGAACCAGGTGATCTCTGATAAGACCTTCCTCTGGGTTACCAAACTCACAGGCAGATTCTAAAGTTTTTGACTCTGTCATGTAGTTGTCTATTTGCTGGCCATCTTTTTGACTTCCAGAAAAAAAATTTAAATCTTTCAATTTTCCTTTATCTTCTGATTTGAACTTATTAAAGATTTCCACTTCATTATCATCAAGAAGATTTAATAATATGGCAATTTTTACCTGATCTTTTTCATTCTTTTCAAAAGCTGTAAGGTAGCTATCAAATTTCTGAACCCATTTGTTCCATTCTTCTGCTTGGTTGCTGTATGTGAGGTTAATTTCACCTCGAAATCTAAAGAATACTTAGTTCAAACAAATGTTAGTCAACTGAACACAGTTCACAGGAAACGGTTGATAGTCTCTAATCACTTTAATCCGAAATCAGTTCCACATGGGGAATATAAATCTAATTCCATCTGCTTACTTATTTAGCATTTGAGTATTAAAATTATCCTGACACCAAGTCGAGTTCGTTAATAATCTTATCTTGAATAAAGAAGTATTTATGTATGCATAATTATTTCATTGAAATGTTACATGCACTGGTTCATTGCCATTTATATTCTACACACTGAACAACAAACATATATATGAAGTCAAAGTAGTAGAACATATATTCAGTTGAAGTTACAGTAAATGCAGTTTTATTACGATACAAAATCACAATAATATAACAGGTATGTGGCACTGGTTTTTAACTGATATATGTAGATAAAATATAATTCATATTTTCTTAACATTTTTGCAGCAGATTAACTATTCTTATGAAGTCTTTAATATTTTCACAAATCTAGTGATTCATATAGATTTTTGAATAAGTGACATGATTTAACTTACATCTCAGTTTTTGTTGTGACTTTTCTTCTTCGCTACTTATCTTGAATTTTAAAGTGTAGTATGGGGGGGGGGCCTTGGCCATGTCAATTTCTTTTGGTGACCAAAATCGGTCGCCAAACTATTTCATTTAGCGATAGGGGTGTTTTTTGGCGGCCGAATTCGATAATTAAGCTACATAATTTAGCGGTAGGTGTTCCAAGAATTTACAAATTGTAATTTTGAAATAAAATTGAAGAGGTATTAATGTGAAATAAAAGAAATATTTATAAAGCTATCATTAATGCATAAAATTAAAAATTGTATTTTTCTTAAGCAAAAGAAAATTTAAATTAGGAATATTAAAGAAAAAAGCTTTCCTACTCTTTGGAAAGTTCTAAAGGAGGTTAAATTTCTTTCACACACATTTTCCTACATACCTCTTAGCAAAAATTCATCCAATCGGTAAATGTTTTCTTCGAAACATTATATTCGAAAGAAAGGAAGTCATGTTTTGACTTTCGCACCCAAACATTCGTCAACATCATAATTTCTCGCACTCTGCTTACATTCTTCAAACCAGCTATACTTCATTACAGCTGTTTTTATACAATGCATATTTGCTCCTATCTTTCGGCATTCCCAAATATATCCATCACTTAAATCCTTTTAATCAAATGCATTGTTTTCTTTTAAACCGTATATTTAGCATTTGCAGTAATCTGTTTTTCATGCACCACTGTATTACAGACAGTTTCCCCTTTTGTTATAAATCAATACAAAAAAAAACACCCAAATATTACCTTTTAGCTATATTCTTCAGAATAAGTTGAAGGAAAAAATGAAAAACAAGAAAATCTAATAATAAAAAAAATGGCAGAAAAGTTCAAAATATCCTCTACGGACGAAATCCAAGTGTGAAATGAAAATTAAAATGGAATTTTTAATTTAAAAATCATCTGCTCATGTTGAAAATATCCGCAATTTCTTTAATTAACTAATAGCAATTTATTAAAAAGAATACATGACCATTTTATCTGCATAAGACCACATATAAAAAATCAAGGGTTAGGATCTGCCAGAAGGATTTCGTTACTTCACCATGAAATCTGGATAAAGATCATCAAATCCAAAGCCTCCAATCTAGACTTTAGCCTTTCACAAACCTAATAATTCATACAGATTTCTGAAAAAGTAACATATGATTAACTTTATCTCAGTTTTTGTGACTTTTCTTCACTACTTATCTTGAATTTTTATGTGTACATATTTTGTTCTTCAATCAAATCAGCTGAATTATTGAAATTTAATTATAACGTGATTGATAGCTTGTATTAGTGTTTCTCTGTGATCTAAGCATAATATTTTCCTGCAGTTTCTCTTCATACACCAATAGAGATGGTAAGCCAAGCATCTTTGCCATTTCTGGTGTGCCAAATGATGCTGAGGAGAATCTCTACTGGCGGTTGTGCTTGCAGACAGAAGTAGATCATACTAGACATAAATCCAAATTATTGACGTTTCATGGCTGTAAGTATCGATGAAAATTAATTTTCCTAATTTTACAACTTTCCAATCATCTGAGTGAAATTCATGAATAATGCAGTAAAATTCTTTTTATGTGAAAATGCTTAAAGCAACATATCGGTTAACATGAAATAATACAACGGTCCTGACAAGCTATAAAGAATCTTCATTCTTTTGTTTCTCGTAACACAAAACGAAAATTGTTGAACACAAAAATATTTACCTTCTGGGAATGAGCAAAATACGGAAAACATGCAGGTGAAATAAAAGGGGTGTTAAATGGAAGAGAAGTGGTTTTCACATGTTTCGCAGAAAGGTGGTTAGCTTAGCTTTGAAATACTCACAGAATGGACTGTCAAACGAGCCAGTTTTGTTTATCGAAGCTACTTTCCCTTGAAGTTCATAAGGAAATACTGTTTCTTTTAAAGAAACAGTATTTCGAAGCATGTAAAAGTCTACTTTTTTTCTATTCTCATCTTTTTTTATTTTTAAAGCTCTGGTTTTTATATTCTGTTTATAAAGTGCACCCTTAATTTTCGCTCTTATTTTTTGTGTTAAAAGTGCGTGTTATACACCGGATTTTACGATATTTGTCATACAACATAGTCATTTAAATAAGATGGTGGTTATCAACCATGGTTACTGCTTTGGATATTGCTAACTGACCAGTCAGTTTTATTTTTATGATTTAAAAGTTTTTTGAATCAGTATGAAAAGTATATGTACATCATTAGGATCAGTTTCTATTATAAAAGACGTGTTTGATTTTTTTAAATAGGCTTTCTTTTGCATCTTGGAATCTTACCAGATTGATCTTTATTAAAATAGGACCTTGGGATGCATTTTGTACTTAAAAACTATTTTAGCTTGATTTTGATATGTGTTTTTAAAATTTAATAAACTTGCATTGTGAGTAAACATCGTTCAGCAGTAACAACACAAGCAATCACTATTACGTACAGTTAAAAAATGATACACAGAGTTTAGTTATAAATATTATGAGATTATATATCTATTTTCAGAGGTGGATTAAGTGACTAGCGGACGCCAGGGGCCCCTAGTTTGATGAATTTTTGTTATAAATTCAATACCCAACAAAAGGATCTTGAACCAATATTGTAACCCCCAATGATTTCCAGGCTTTTAAGTCATGTAGCAGCCTTAGCAATCTTTCTTCTGTATATCTGTATAGTTGCCATCTGTACAAAATTTTTACATGTGTTTGTTTGCACAGTTTTCTTACGAACAAAAGAATACTATTGAAATCAAACAAGTTAGTTTTTAGTACATAGCTGTCCTTAATTACTGTAGGATGTTTAAGTTTTTATTATTTACAGAATACGAGAATTATCACAGACTTATATTACAACCTACACACAAGGTGGCTAGAGCTAGAAGAATATTACATTAGAAAAACTATAAATACAAATGAGAGATACAGGCGCCATCTATTGGCATAACAACAAAACCATGTTAACATTCATTATAAAATCAATATCTTAAACACTTTCCCTTGTTAACTGGATTTTGTCAGAACAGTCCCATTTGATTACACAATGTCAATAGTCAATTTCATCAAGGGTTTTGTCAAAATGTCAGAGACTTGTTTCTCAGTTGACACTTGTTTCACATTTAATTTTCCCTACAAGACTTTCTCGCGCACAAAGAAATGTTTTATTTCTATGTGCTTTGTCCTTCGATGATATTCAGGGTTGTGTGACAACTTTACTACTGTCCTGTTGTCCACTTGAAGTGTGGGAATTTCCCTCAAGTTCACTATGCCCTGAATCAGTCTGCAGAGCCAAATTACTTCTTTGGCTGCCTCTGATGCTGCTATAACCTCAGCTTCAGTAGTTGAAGTGGCAACAATTGCTTGCCTTTGGCTGCGCCATGAGATAGCTCCTCCAGCATATATCATAACATATCCAGAGGTTGATCGACTTGTTTTGGTACATCCACCAAAATCTGAATCACTATAAGAATGAAGCACACCTTTTGTCTCTGTAAGCATGGTATGTTATTCCATATCCAACTGTGCCAGCTATGTAGTAGAATACTCTCTTTACCCTGACTATATCTTCTGCAGATGGGTTTTCAAGTGATCTCGAAAGAAATCCTACACTATATGCTAGATCTGGCCTGGTATCCACCATCAGATACATAAGGGCACCAACAGCTTGCCTATATGGAAAATCAGAGTTTTTGGTTTCAGACTTTTGTAATCTGCAATCCTATAACATGGGTGTAGCCACAGGTTTGCATTCTTCAAAACCAAAACACTTAAGTATTTTTCTGGCATATCCTTTTTGACTGATCGTTATTGAGTTGTCTTTATGATGCTCAATCTCAAGACCTAAAAAACAAGAAACTTCTCCTACTGAGATCTTGAATTTTGTTTTCAGCTCCTTGATGAACATTTCAGAGTCCTGTTGGTCAGTTGCAGTTATTAATCCATCATCAACATACAACACTATTAACAATTTTCTACCTTTTCTTTCTCGAATGTAAAGGCATGGATCCACTTCATTTGCTTTAAAATCAAGATCTGTTAAAAATTAACCAACACACTTGTTCCAACAGCGTGGTGATTGTTTTAAACCATACAGGCTGCGCTTGAGTTTACATACTCTTCCTGAACCATCTTTGAAACCTTCTGATTGTTGCATGTATATGGTTTCCTCCAGATCTCCATAAAGGAATGCTGTTGATACATCAAACTGATTCAAGTGCATCCTTTCTTCAGCTGCAATGCTTAGTTTCACTGTAATCAATGCCCTGGCGTTGACTGAAACCTCTCGCAACAAGTGTGGCTTTATACTTGTTGATGCTGCCATTCGGATTTGTTTTGAGTCTATAAACCCACTTACAGGGTATTGCTTTAGCCCCAACTGGTAGGTCTGTTAGCTCCCAAGTATGATTTTCACTTAATGAATTCATTTCACTTTCTATGGATTTCTTCCAGTTTGTGCTATCCTTAGAGTTAACTGCTTCTTCATATGTTTCAGGATTATAGTCATCTAAATATGACTCTGCTTCCATAATATGATCCTCAAATCGTTTTGGTTAATGCAGAAGTGAGCGGTTCCTCAGCTGTCTATCTGATGTAGGTTCAGCATCTTCTTCACTATCACTCTCAGAATCACTTAAGTCTTCTTAACTTTGTATACTTTCTACAGGATTGTCTTCAATTTTTATGAGATGCTCTTCATACTTTCCCTGATTTGTATCTTCTCTTATCCTGTCTTCTAATTTCAATTCTGTACGGTCATCACACTTGCCTGCTTTTTCTTGAAATATTATATCTCTAGATAAAATTACTGTCCTTTCTTTAACCAAATTCTGTATCGTTCATCTCCATCATATCCCACAAGGTACCCTTGGATGGCCTTCTTGTCCATTTTCCTTCGCTTCTGAGCTGGAACATGAGCATAGCATGGAGATCCTATTATGCGCAAGTGTTTTAACCGGGGTTTCTTTTTGAGCCAAAGCTCATATAGACTTACATTTTCTATGGATGACTTTCCTGTTCTGTTTAGTATATATATGGCAGAGTTAACTAACTCAGCCCAGATGGCTGCAGGGAAACTGACATCAGGATTTGAGTATTTGAATGTTCTGGCCATTTCAATAGTGGTTCGCATTTTTTCGTTCACTGGCTCCATTTTGTTCTGGGGTGTAAGGTGCTGTCAGCCTTTGAGTAATTCCGTTTGAATGTAAAATTTCCTGAACAGCTTTATCAAATTCTCCACCATTATCACAAAGGAATTCTTTCACAGAATATCCCAATGTCCTTGTATGTGCAAGCATGTGCTCTAACACCTTCTTTACTTCTGACTTCTCTTTTACTAGGTAACCATAGCGAAACTTTGTAAAGCTGTCTTTGAATACAACCAGATACTTTTTCTTCTGGAATGACTCATCAATGGTCCACAAACATCTGCTGAAATCAGTTCACCTGGCTCGGATGCTTTCTTCCTGATGCCAAATGATGATCTGTGTGCTTTGCCATAAATATATGGCTCACATAATTCTTTATCTAGCTTGATGTGGATGCCTAGTTCCTTTTCAAGCATGTTTCGGATGTGACGTTTATCCTGGTGGCCCCATCTTTCATGATACAACTGTAGCAAGGAGCTATCTGCTACAACAGTATGAACTTCTGTTATTTCTTTGGGCAATATTGGTTCAATATTTGCTTTTAATAAGGAACCATTCACACTGCGAGAACCATACAGCACCACATCACTGTTGACTTTTAACCAGCACTCTGTAGGAGTTGACACAAATTCACTGTTTTGATTTCTGTCTTGAGCTGCAAGTACAGAGAATAAATTTCTATTAATCTTTGGAACATACCAAACATCTTTCAGAAAAACTTTCTGGCATTTTCCATTAATAGTGGATTTTACTTTTATTGTGCCTTTCCCAAGAGCAACCAATGTTTCATTTCCAGCAGCTTTAATGCCATTTTATGAAGTCAACAAAATATGTGTAGCAGTTTGTGACATGCCTAGTAGCTCCATTGCCAATCCAATATGATGTAGGGCTAGTCTCTGATGTACAGACTTCCTCAGATATAGACATTAATGCTATGTTAGCTGACACTGTATTTAATTGTGTATCACTCAATTTATTCTTTGGTGGTCTTCCATCTGAAATCCATTTTCTGCAGTCTTTTACCCAATGCCCTTTTCGCTTACAGTAATTGCAGCTATCTTCTTTTCTTGACTTGAACTTATATTTGCTCTCTTGTCTGGGTCTTTTTGATTTTGTAGCTATTAGGGCTTCCTGGGCTTTTTTGCTACTGTCTTCCACTTTGGTAAAATTTCTTTCGAACATACACAGCTGCACTGTTAATTCTTCAAATGACTTCTTGTCATCTCCAGCTAACAACATCCAACTGGATTTAAATGTTTCAAACTGATAAGGCAAAATATGTAATACTTTACATACTAACATCAAATCTGGCAACTTGCTGTCCTCTCTAGCCTCAAGTCCATTGTTCAGTTCATTCCAAAGACTTCTTAGCTTTGCAATATGTGTTGAGACATCCTCTCCTGGAACCCAGTTGAATGCAAAAAACTCTGTACAAATTTTAAACAACTGATCTTTTGAAGTTGCTTCAAACTGCTGTTTTAATTATTCCCACGCATCAAAGGCTGTTTCCTTGTCCATTATCTTCTGATACACAGCATCAGTGACAGTACTTGCGATCATTGATTTTTCATAACTATTTGCTTTTCTGTACAAATCGCAGCGTTCTTTATACTGTTTTCTTACAGATTCATGAGCATCAGCATCAATGGATTCTGGCCTTTTCAGCTTGCCATCTATAATCTCGATCGCTCCTTCGTGGTAATCGAGTAGGTCTCGTATCTTCCGTTTCCACATCGGCCAATCTGTTTCTCCAGTCAAAGGCTTAATATGACGACTGAAATCCATACTTATTTCCTTTCTAGAAATTTAGATTTGCAGGTTGTTTTAATATTTCTAGGCTAAGCAACAACGGTCATCTTCTGTTTCTTCCTCGATCTCTTCAAAATGGCGGCGCGATCACGCTATCTTCCCGCCAAATAGCCGATCGACGAAACTTTGCCGCGACTTGTTGCTTCCAAGAAATAAAGTTCTTTCTGCCTTTTTTACCGTAAAAGACTCATAATCTTTGATACTTCAAGCACGGGTAAAGCTTGTGCTGGTACCCATAACCTGTTTAAGTTTTTATTATTTACGGAATACGAGAATTATCACAGACTTAAATTACAACCTACACACAAGGTGGCTAGAGCTAAAGAATATTACACAAGAAAAACTATAAATACAAATGAGAGATACAGGCGCCATCTATTGGCATAACAACAAAACTATGTTAACATTCATTATAAAGTCATTATCTTTAACATAGGATACATCTTAAACTGATAGGAGAAAAATATCCCAACACCAAGAAAAAATTATTGTAGCCTTATGGAACTCTCTCTTAGGCAATGCATTTGTCTAGGTCATATATTTAATTGATTAAACTTTTAAGATCACTGGTTAATATAGGCGCAAGAATGTGAAAAGATGGCACATTAAAAAATGGTGTAAAAGCCAGAATTTTAAATGCAAGCATGCAAATAATGGGTCCTATAAGTATCTCATATCAGTTTGTGGGATGAAATTGCATGCATGTCGCTCTTGGGAGGTCCACGCGCGGCCGCGTGGTCTAGGCATCGGATCATGGCTAGCGTGTCATGAGTTCGATCCTAGTACCACTAAAGACCCGCCGTGTAGGGGCGCTATGCACGTTAAATCTGTCGAGAGCTCAAACGTCCTCCCGTTGGTGCGGTGCGGTGTGGTAGTTAGGAGAGGGGGGTGCCAGCTCAGGTGTCGTCCGCGTCACTTGACCATGGTTCAAAATTACGCGGACCGTCCTCGTGTTGCTAATCAGTGCGACGTTAATATTCTCTCACTCACTTGGGAGGTCCACATAAGGTTGCTTGATTTCGGTTGTGGATGACGCTGTCGTATCCGTACAATGATGTCCAATTCGCTCTTGATTGAAGAAAGATCTGGTGATCCAGCACATCAACATGTTGACTATAGAGCCTGTTGGGTTATGACAGGATATGAGGGTGCACGTTTTCCTGTTGGAGAACACCCCTTGAATGATGTTTATTAATGGCAGCGCAACAGTTTGTGTGTCACCGGACTTGTCGAAGTTTGCAGTCTGGGTGTGTGAATTAACTTCGAGAAAGCCCCTGCAGTCAAAGAAAAATTAATTCACCAGACCATAATTCTAGGTGCCAGTTCAGTGTGCTTAGGCTGCAGAAAGCTTCTTTGCAAGCACTGTCATGACCTTCTTCTAATCAATATACAGCCATCACTCCAGTGGCGTAACGTTCACCTCCGCAACCCCCACATCGATGAAGGGGGGGGGACCGCCTACGGGCCTTCGGACAACTGTCTTTGGGGTTTGGAATTGTTTCAATAAACGTGAAATTACAGAATGATGAACGTGGAAGAAAAGAGGAACATCTCTGGTCGACTATCCTACTTCAATGCGCCCCACAGCACGCCAGCGCTCAGAATCTTCCATTCGTTTTCTGGAAGTCATAGAAACACGTATGTCTTGAAAACAAATTGTACGAAAGTTTTAAACACCTTCTATCAGCACTTACAATCAACTTCTGTAACCCTTCATAAAGCAGGCTTCTTATAGGACTGCCCTTTTTGCATATTTCTTGACATGAAAACACGATTGGCTGTTACCTAACATATTTTGCATACTTCCATCTACCTCTGCGGCGAATTGCATCCTCTTCAATTCTGATTGGCTTCTGGAAATTAGTATTTTCCTCTCTATGCTTAGTTTTTGGAAGTGAGTGTATAATCATTTATTTATTTTTAAGTCATCAAAAATCAGTGAAATGTATCATAAGTTTATTTTCTTTATTTTTTTAAAAAAAGGTAAAATCTGTCATTTGAACTGGTCTGATAAATCTAGAGTTTGCGACAACTTCTTTCCACTCAAGTTACAACAAACAAAAGGACATACAGAGGGAGAATTCCTTTTCATCCAGGTTGTATAATGTGCACAATGCTATTTTAAATCTGTGAACTGGTAGGTTTCTGGTTTCAATCAAAAATCAAAGTCAATAGTTTGCTACAGGAAGTCAACTTTTATTGCAGGAAGTATAAATCAAGAGGGGGGGGGGCAACTGAAAAAATTATCTGAAAACAATGGAAATTAATTTATTGGTGAAAGGTATCTTTTCTCTCATTGCAAGAACATCTTGGTGTGTTCTGTTCATTAAATAAATATTTGGATGTACATATCTAATTCCATCGAAAATAAATGGTATGTGTTGGCTGAAAATTGATATCCTCTAATTTTTTTTCTTATTGTGTACTTGAAAATAAATTTCTCCTTTAAGATTAATAACCCGCAATTATTTACATATTGCTATTCACTAGATATTTTAATTTGTTCATGTTTACGAACAATTTTTTTTCTTGTTCTAGCTCCTGTCCAGTTGGTACCGAGACACGACGATCATGTCATTTTCTGGTACAGAGACTCGGACTGTGAAGAAACTTGAATACCTCATTCAGCTTAAACTGGACTATTTAATACAATTTTGTGTTCATATTTGAAAAAATCTACACACGTTTCTGTTGAAATAAACATTTTTCTTTTTTGAAACTATTGTATAATTATTATTGATTATATTGTATATAATCCAAATATATCTAGATAACAGTAAATCAGGCTCTGGTATAGTTAGTCCTGAGTGAACCCTGTATCAAAACTTCGAAGGGGGGGGGCTTTCTTTGGAAAAAAAATTTAAATGATCACTCTGTAGTAAAACTTATTTTAAAGTGTCAAAATGTTGCACATAATGGAATTCCGTATCACGACAATAGATACGCCCTTGTAATCAAGTATAATGATCATTTGATTCAAAATTTTGTATTCAATCTCTTAATTTCCTTTCAGGCATTTGCAACAGTAATGGGTTGGTGAATTTTTTGTTAAATATTGAGAATGTTTGTAATTAAAGAAGTATGATTGGAGTACTTATGCTGTTGTGAGCATATTTACAAAAGCAGTAAAACACTTATAAACAGTAAGTTGTCTCAGAACTCACAGAATCAACTGAAGAGTATTTTTCTTTTGTATTCATTGTATACTTAATTGAGGATTATAGGTGTTGTGTAATATATTGTTAAGTTAATCGGGGTTCGAGGATTTTATGCAAATCAACATGACAGTTCTTTAAGAGCAATGAGAATTTGTTGTCCTAAAAACAATCCTTGAAATACAGGATGCAGCAGCAATATTCACACAATAAATCTCAAAGGGACTTCAAACCTTCAACAACACTCAAATACAATTATCAGTATCTAAATTACACGTATGTAAAAGATTCACTAGCACAGCCGAGCGAATTACGGTCAAGGCAAGTTTACTAGTCGCAAGTCAAAATCAGACTAACTCGTTTCGTTGAATGGGCGTTGTAATTTGGGCATCTGGACTGTGAAACAGTCCTCAGTCCCATTTCCTGGTTGACTTTGATGTTGGGTATGGCGATGGTGGGGTATTTTCTTTCTGCTTAACAGGAATCATGGCTAATGGCTGAGACGATGGCATCCGGAAGGCGTGGCTGTGATTCTTCATTTGAGTGCTGTAGAGATGAAATTTTTTGGCATGTGTGAGAGCTTATAGCTTGCTCTCTGATTGGTCGGTGGTAGCGTGAACATAGACTCCTATTGGCTGCCCTGGGGACTGGGAATAGAGAAAGTGGGAGATGCTTGTTCAGTGGGGTAGGTAAAATTAATATGAGGAAATCTAACTCGTTTTGGCGAGTATCGCTCTATTTATAGGCATGGCGGAAACTTCGAGAAATATCCGCTTGCGTCATATATCGTGAAATTAGTGGATTTTCCATTAATTTCTAGATGAATCCTGAGGGTCCCGAACTCTCAAAATTAGTTGTCAAAAATTATGCCAACTTAGAGCTCTAGCGCCAAGATTTCTCCAAGTTCCCACTGAATCGCCAGTATAACGTATGGGACGGCGTTGCTTGCGAATACATATAAAGTACGAGTAATATAAATGCATTACACATCCAAAATCAAATTATTTACGTAAAATTCGTAACAGCATGGAAGGTGTAATGTATTGTCACATCAAATGTACCCTATTATAAGAAGATACTAAACAGCCAAGCACACATAATCCATTTAGGCTTAAATTTGAATTTTTTTATTGAGACAATGTACATCCAGGGCCGATCCTAGCAGGTGTGCAGCGCGTGCACCGCACGTGGGCAGCCAAAACAAGGGAGTGGCCCCAGGGCGCATATGTTCCTATCAATCAAAAAAAAAATTCGAATTTCTCAAAATAAAACTTATAATAAGCTGAATAAATATGTTGCATTTTTTTAAAATAGTTATTGAAAAATCAAAATAAGTTCCGGTTTTCCAACAGCATAACACAGTTAAGAAAAGTAGAATGTTAATGCATAGTGTGTTGGTCCATTGTGTATCAATGTCTACTATTTACACACATCCTTCATTTGATAGCAAAATTTGTGGCAAAGCCAATATAATTTCTTTTAATCAGCGGCACATGTGGGTCAAAGGCATCTCAAAAATAAATGTTACGAAAGTTGTTTTACGAAAACATCTATATTGTGGTTAATATTACCTAAGACATAGGAGCTTTTAAATTCAAAATGCATTTGGGTAAATTATAAGTTTTCAATTATTTTTAAGAAAAAATTATTTTTGTGTCAAAATGGTTTTACAACGCTTGTAAATAATGCTCGTTTTTCTTTTCAGCGCTCGTTTCCTATTAAAAGGTTTCTTGTGATTTTATTTGGTATCTTATTTTTTTTTTATAGTAATATGAGAAAAAGTATTGCAGCTTCTTTTGAATGACTTTCATCACAGAGCCTTTTTAAAAAACTTATACTTACACAATATTATTAATGTTTGCGAAGTTTGCCGAAATTCTAAATTTTATTCTACATCGTTGGTACTTTAGTACTGTGTTTAAAAAAATTGCGGATTCAATGCGATTTTTTTAAAAGCTCTTAATGTAACAAGATACCATATAATCAAATAGGCCAATCAAGATTCACAACATAGCATTAAGTACAAAAATAAAGCTTATATGTAGACCATGATTAGTTTTTAATAACACAAACATACACTGGTGTCCAAAAGTTAAGCATAATTGATAATTATGTGAAAAAAGAGGAAACTGTAAATCAGAATGGCGGGAAACGTGATATGCGAGTGTAAAATGGTTATAAAATAAGGAAGCAAATCAAAAGAATGATAATAATTAATTTTATTATCCAAAGTAGCAGTTTGAAAGAAAACTGAGCATAGCAAGGATTCACACTTTAAAGAAAAAACGAAAGAAAACATTGAATAAAATACTGATGCTGCAGGTTAATAAGGCGTGTGGTCACCTCTGACAGCCAGGCACGCTGCACAGCGATTTACCATACTTGCTATGAGATGATGAATGAGTTGTGGGCTCAAACTATTTCAAGCTTGTTGGAGAGCTCTCTTCAGTTCTAGAATGGAGCTTGGTGGGAGCGAAAGGGCTGCAATTTGTCTCCCGAGCATATCACATGCATGCTCGATAGGATTTAAATCAGGGGAGTGCGCAGGCCACGACATGCGCTGGATGTTTTCCGTTTCAAGGAAGTCATCCATCAGCACCGCTCGGTGACATGGCACATTATTATCCATGAATATGAAGTCAGGACCGACAGCACCTCCATACAAGCGAACATAAGGCTCAAGAACTTCGTCTCTGTATCTTTGAGCAGTCACAGACCCCGTGTCAAAGAAATGGAGATCTGTGCGGCCGTCCATCATGATCCCTGCCCATACCATTACTCCCCTTGATGGAAAATGATGTCTTTCCGTTATGTTTCTTGGTTCAAAACGTGTTCCACGTTCTCTCCATATCGTTACTCCCCGAGAATCACTACTCAGAGTAAACCGAGACTCATCACTGAACATCACTTGGCCCACTCTCCCACACTGCAATGTTGATGTTTCAAACTCCAGTTCAAACGAGCGTGTTTGTGCGCAGACGTGAGGGGAATGCAAACTGCTGGTCTTCTGGCATACAGGCCAGCATGATTGAGTCTCCTGTAAGCAGTTTGTCTCGAAATTCGTATTCCTGTGTCGACTGTGAGCGCCGAACCCAGTGCTCTGGCAGTACTGCCCCTCTGACGTCGCGCACTTATTACTAGATATCGATCTTGGCGAGGGGTTGTGACTCTTGGTCGACCTGATACTGGTTGTCGGGTAACATCTCCCGTTCTTTGAAACCTCTGTCACACTCTTGAGATCACAGACTGGTCCACATTCAGAATTCAAGACACTTCGGTTTGTGATCGTGAGGATTCCAGCATTCCAACGATTCTTCCTTTCGTAAACATGTCCAATTGGCGTCTTTGTGCCATCATCCACCTTGTTTGATGGTTAACAACGTTCCTTCACACAGCAGTTGCACGAAACTTGTCTGAACTGCCTATGCTGCGTGAATCGGTTTCTCCGCGTTCCGACATGCGCCGGTGTTTCGCTCAGGACGTAGTCGACTTAAAAGTTTTGCATAAACCCAATGTTTCTTCTTCACCCTATTAATATCCGCATGAAATTTGGAATAATTTTACGAATATTTACTCCATGTTTTTCGCATTTTACGATTTATGCTTAACTTTTGGACACCAGTGTAGATCATAATTAGTTTTTAATAACGCAAACATATACTAAAAGCTAATCATGATCTATATATATCTGCCCGCTTATATGAATACTTCATCTCCTAGATCTGTGATGGTGAAATTATGACCCATGGGTCAGACACTGACCCACGATTGCTAGGAAACCACTTGTTTATTTACGTGGGTTTATGAAATTTTTTAAATTTGTGTGGATTATATATATATACTAGCTTTTTCCCGCGGCTCCGCTCGCGTTGATGTCTTTAAATAACTGTCGAAGTCGTAATCTTTATCATTGAAAAGTAAATAGTATAATATGGTAATTTTTTTTTATTGCTGGACTGGAACCACTAAAATTTAAAATGTCTAAAATTGAGCTTATTTTAAAAAAACTGAAAACGTAATTTATTATTATAATTAACAACAAAAATTCAGTAACATAAATTTTCAATATCACGCGCGCGCAATTCGCTAAAACTTTATTTCGTTTCCCTCTTTAAAAAGTGGGAGAAAATTTGCATTAAAATATCTGGAATTGTCGGAATAGAGAAATTCTTAGCCAACTTGGTGATATTTCTCAAAGTTTGAGTTTGACATTAAACAAACGTAATGTAAATAATAACCATAAAAAACCATTTAAAAAATTGCTTTTTGTAAATAACACAATTTTTCAATTATTTGTTACAAATCTGAGAAAATATTTATTAAAATTTCCATTATTGAGCAAATGCATAATTTGGCGCCAACGTTTTACCCGCATAGTTCCCGTTCCAGTAAGAATATGGAGATAAAATATATCTTATGTTACTCGCTGATAATGTAGCTTTCCATTGGTGAAAGAATTTTTAAAATCGGACCAGAAGTTCCTGAGTATAGCCGGAACAAACAGACAGACAGACAAAAATTTTAAAAATTGATTTTTTGATATAAGTATCATATATGCCTTTAAATGCATTTAGTAAAAAGCTGCTAATTTGAAATTACAAACAGACACTTGAATTTTATTTATTTGTATATATATACATTTATATTCTGTTCGTATTTTTTCAAGCACAGGATTGACACAAAAGCACTTTAAATGCTGTCTATGACCTTCAGTATGATCCTTACAGTTCCAAAGTTACGTAAATGACAACAAATGTATATGGAAGTATGTTGTATTTGTAATAAAACAAGAGTGTTTACAAAATATCAAATAAAGTGTATTATCTTACTCACAATTTTTTTTTTTTGAAAAACATATCGACAAAGCAAATAATTATATTTAAAGCACTTTCTTCGGATAAAATGCACTTTTGTAAGGTTATTTTCAGTTATATTTGTAGAAAGAGACTTCTCCATAGCGTTGTATCGTCCCCTCCCTGTTTCACCTAGTAATGTACCAATGGGTGCCATGCGCATGTCTGTTATTCTCGATACTAGCAATTTTTGACTCACAGTTTAAGGCGCGCCTGTACCAGTGTTGAGCTTAGTGGCATCCATTTCGAACGCATTTAAAAGTAATGTGTATGTATATTAGGTATGTTAATACAAAATTTCTTTTCAAATTATTGTATTCTAAATAATAAATATTCGACATTGAGACATTCGATCAACGAGACACCGACGCAGCACAGTTGCAGTCCTACATACATGCCAAAAAGGGGCGGCGGAGCTGGACTACAACGTGAAGATGGGTGAATTAAAGCTTTTCTTTCCTTGCCCAGTAAAAAACTGCAGTCACAACACAACAAACGGGTTAAACGCCACCCGTTCTTTGAAGAAAAGAGCAGCGGAGCCCTGCATCCTCCCTGCCACTTTTAATCCTGAGATTAAGGAGTCAAACTCCAAAAAACCAAAACCAAATGAAACCACTAACAAAAATAGCATTAAAAATCTAAAAACTAAAGAGTTGCCTGAAAATAACATAGCTTTAAATAACCCTTTCAGCGCTCTCAATATCGAAGAAAATAGCATGGAAGTCGCCGACTCAGATCCCAACCAAGGCGAAAATCGACCAAAACGTAAAGTCAAACTGATCATGCTCCGCTATAAAATAAACTATAACCTAGTACTCAAAGAACTGAACGACAAATACCCTAACTTCCGTAAATAAGCTGATAGGGGAATACATTAGAATTACCCCAATCTCTGAGGATCAACACAGAGAAATTACCACCACTCTCAAAACTAATGGAGAGGAATTTTACGCAATCCCCCCCCCCTAGCGAAAGGCCGTACAAAGTTGTACTTAAAAGACTACCAGCGTCGACCGACACAGATGATATAAAAAACGACCTAGCAAACCAAGGAGTCGCGGTCAGCAAAGTTGCGCAACTAACGCAACGTAAATCCAAATTCCGCCTGCCCATGTTTCTAGTGGAAGTCAGGAAAAACGTCCCAGACAGTCGGGACATATTAGACATTAGCAACTGCTGCTATATGTCCATCACTTGGGATTCGTTCCGTCGCAGACCGGGAGCAACGTAGTGTTATAACTGCAATTACTTCCACCACAGTTCGCAATATTGCGACATCAACACTAGGTGCTTAAAGTGCACTCAGGAACATCGGACAAGCGACTGTCCTATCAAAGACAAAATAGAAAACCCAGAGTGTATTAATTGTAAAACCAAAGGCCACATGGCCAACTCAAAGCAATGCCCAAATACCCCAAAACAAACCCAAAGAAAGGAGACCCCATCCCAAATAATGCCACCCCGAATAAACCTAACCGTAAACCAAACCCAAAATACCCCAAACCAAATAACTTCAAATAACTCATATGCAAATGCAGCCAAAATAGGCCACCAGAGGTCAGCACGCGAAACCGGATCTGAGCCGGCGATAAAACGTTCTGAGCCCGATTCTGCCTCCAAAACCCAAAATTCATCATGTTCGGAAATCATCCTCGCAATCCGCGAATTCAAAAACTTCTTCTCAAACCACCCTGAACTCCTCACACTGGGGAAAGCTCTCCGGAGCGCCTCCTCTGAAGAGGAAAAGTTAGACATTTTTTACGAGGCAATGGCCTCCACCTCAAACCTTTCAATATGAATTTAGGCCGATTCAGACTCAGAATAGCTTCTTGGAACGCCAATGGCGTTTCCTCTCATAAAATAGAACTCCAGGATTTTATAAATAAGCATTCCCTTGATATCATTCTCATTCAAGAAACACACCTGAGACCAGGCGTAAATTTCAAAATCCCAAATTTCACCACTTTTAGAAACGACAAAATACCAATACCAACGCATCCGTCCGGCGGCACTGCTATCTTGATAAAATCATCCCTCAAGCACGACCACATACTAACACCTTCGCTAGGAGCGGTCGAAGTAACGGTAGTTGTTCTCACCCCCCCTTCCCCCTGATGATGACCCACTGATTATTGCCTCTATTTACATATCTCCATCTACAAACCCGAACACAGCTATCAATGATTTGGAGGAAATTTTCTGTCTCAGACATTCCTCCATCCTTTGCGAAGATTACAACGCCCACCACACATCCTGGGGCTGCGTTTCAAATAACCTAAGAGGAATTAATATCAAAAATTTCATGGATAACACAGACACTGATATCTTAGCCCCACCCACACCCACACGATTTGGCTATAACTCCGCCTCCACTATAGATTTCGCTCTGACGAGACATTTCTACTGGAGAACCAGTATAAACTCCATTCCAGAGCTCAGTTCAGACCATAACCCAATTATTCTAAACTTCCAGACCTCTATTAAATTTAATTTTCCCACACGCACAGTTACTACTAACTGGGAACGCTTTAGACACACCCTCAGACACACCACCCACTTTCGACCAATCACAGCACACAATGATGAGGACATCGAGAGGCAGGCCGCCGATCTCACTCAAAATATCCTAAACGCTTACGAAAGCTCCTCACGCCAAATACACTCCAATAATAAATTCTTCAGATAACGAACTTAAAACTCTCTTTAGAAATCGAAACCAGGCCAGAAAACTCTGGCAATACACCAGACACCCCAACGATAAAAACGCACTAAACAGACTCCAAAACAAAATTCGAAGGAAGGTCAACGCCTTCACGCAAAAACAATGGGAGGAAAAACTCACTTCCCTGGATACCGAAGACGGTTCCTTATGGAACATGGCCAGGTGCTTCAGGAAGAAGAGATCCCCCATCTCTCTCAGCCCTAACAGGCCCCTCCGGGATTGCCTATACAGACAAACAGAAAGCTGAAACGCTGGCAAATTCGTTAGAAAACCAGTTTCAGCTAAACAACATCCAAAATCCAGAAACTGACACCAAACACACGAGGCTTGTCGATAGGTTCCTAATCAACGACAATAATTTTGACGATACCTCAACTGTGTGTGACGCTAAACCCTCTAAAATTCTCCACTACATTAAAAACATTAAAATCAAAAAAGCCCCAGGGCGTGAAGGCATAACCAATAAAATGGTTAAAAACCTTCCCATGACTGTCATCTTCCAACTTACAGATCTAATTAATAGCATTCTAAAAATAGGCTACTACCCACAATCGTAGAAAACAGCCACAGTTGTACCTATCCTAAAGCCAGGCAAAGACCCCAAGTTGGCCGACTCATACCGGCCAATCTCGCTCCTACCTATCCTCAGAAAATCACTGAGAAAATAATCCTAAATAGGCTAAACGACCACCTCACACAAAACGATATCCTGATACCGCAACAACACGGCTTCAGGCCCAATCTTTCCACATCTCACCAGCTACTGCGTGTGGTGGAATACGTAAAAACTGGTTTCGCTGAAAATAAGTCAACTGGGGCTGTTTTCCTCGACATCCAAAAAGCTTTCGACAGAGTCTGGCATACAGGCCTACTCTATAAATTAATCAGAACTAACACTCCACCTTATTTAATTAAACTAATAAACTCCTTCCTAAATAACATAAATTTTGCAGTCCTCGTTAACCACTCCTACTCTTCCCTGCAAAATATCAACGCGGGAGACCCACAAGGGCCCTCCTCTCGCCCACACTTTTTAATATTTATGTCAGTGATATTCCTAGGACCAAGCTTCTCTACAATCTGCATGTACGTCGACGACACGGCAATCCTGGTACAGAACAGTGATTTAAAAACAATCACCCACGCACTACACAAACACCTAACCAGACTAGAAGATTGGTTCTCCACCTGGAAAATTGCCCTTAATGTAGGCAAAACGGAGGCCGTCTTCTTTTCTCGTCACATTAAAAAGAAACGACCAGATTTGTTTTTACATAACACCCACATACCCTGGTCTCAAAACACCAAATACCTTGGTGTCATTCTAGATAAAAGACTCACTTTCAAACAACACATCACACGATTACGTAAAAATTTCGGAATTTCCGTAGCTAAAATCTACCTACTAATTTCCCGGAAATCCTTTTTATCTCTCAGAAACAAAATGGTTATTTATACCCAAACCCTAAGACCCACCCTCATCTACGCCTGCCCAATCTGAGGTCATGCAGCCTACTCGAATATAAACATCATCGAAAGAGCTCAAATTATTTATCCGTACCATCACAAAAGCTGACTGGTACATCCGAAACGATGATATCAGGTTTGCTCTAAACCTTAAAACCCTCAGAGAGGTGATCAAAAAGATCGCCATCAAATTCTTTACTAACATCTACACCCACGAAAATAGAGCAATCCAAAGAATAGAAAAATATCCTCTAAACCCTCTCATAAATAGACCCAGAAACACATCCTCTGCTAAAACTAAAAACTTCATACTTCCAACTTCCACCCAGAAGCCCCTCCCACCCATGAGAGGCTGCAACCCGATTGGCTGGCGCCGTTTCTCTCAAAGCACTTCAAACCCCCTGCATTTTCAGGCAACTCGCATTCGACGAGTTTATCAAAAAACACCGCGAGTTCGCATTCTGCTTCTTGTCTCAGTAGCATTCAGACACGGATTCTCTGTCCTCGTCCGTGCCCCCTTTTTTTTCGTCGATTCTACCCCGAGTAGGATTGTTGTTCCGCCGCGTGGTTAGGCTTAGCCGCCAAGCTTTCTTTTCGGCCCGCATTGTGTCTGCGGAATCCTTTTGCATCAGCGTGGATTTTCATCGTTGCAAGTCATCACCTACTGAATTGTTTTTCGCTATTTAGCGTGTTTCAAGATGTAGTGCTATTTTTGCGCTATTCTTGATTTTTAGTTCTCAACTGTTTTACGATTTGGTTTACCTTCAACTTAGACATGGAACTTGAAGAAGTATCTCCGTCTACACCAATACAGGTTAGTGCATTTTCTGTTGTATCTTTAAGTGCATTCAATGTCAATGAAGCGAGTTTAAAAGTAGATTCCCTAACGACATCAGACGAATGTTCTGATTTCTGTGCCGCGCTAGAGGATTTACTCTTTCAATTCAACGCTAATAATAGCGCTCAGCTGGGGTTGGAAGAACTCCGTGCTATCAATTCTATTTCCTGGATCTGCATTAGATGCTCCAGGAAAACTGTTACCCTTCTTGCTGCCGAATTTAAGGAGCAAATTTTAGCTCTCGGAGCAAAGAAAGAGGAAAGCAAACCCGTTGAGTCGACTCCAGTTGAGTCCAAAAACTAGGTTGTCTCCCCAGTAGAGTCGTTGCCCCCTAGTTCGGTGAAAACTGCCTCCAAGCGCAGCTCTACTTCCCCTAAAAGAAGGGGGGGAGTCAAAACCACTGCTGAAAAGCATGAGGATATAGTAGAAACGAGCAATCCATTTCAGGCTCTTGCCCCTGTGGAAAGCTCAGATATTGAGGTTGACGACTCCGAGGACGTTGTTGACGAGCCCACGAGTGTCATAGCGGACCATACGCCAACGGCACCTGTAGCGCAATTGGCCCCCACCAGTGTTATCACAAATCAGCCGGCGACATCCTCGTCCGATGTCGACCAGGCAGTAATTAAGCCAAAACGTGTTCCGCCAATAGTGATTGACGAGCAATACAACACTCCGGGTCTATTAGCGGACCTCAGTGGACACATTGGCACAAAGCTCATGGGCAAAATAGTGGGGGGTAAACTTAAAGTTTTCCCCGAAACTATTGACGCCCACAGAAAGATTCAAAACTTTGTTTCTGTGAAGAAACTTAAATCGCACACCTATGAGCTCGCTGAAGAAAAGCAGCTCAAGACTGTCATTAGGGGTCTACCCTCAGATTACGATACTAATGAAATTATTCAGGCTCTAGGCGAACTTAACATTGTTCCCGAGCACGTTACTGTGATGCGTAATCGCAGTAAGAACATTAATATGCCTCTCTTTTTGGTGGTCTCAAAAAAGACCCCAGAGAATCAAAAAATTTTTAAAGTAACCAGTATTGGTTACTACAAAATTAAAGTAGAATCCCTTAATAAAAACTCCATGCCGGCCCATTGTTACAGGTGCCAACTATTTTACCATCACTCACGATTCTGCAATCGTGAGCCAAAGTGTCTAAAATGCGGTCTTAACCATCTGACGAGTTACTGCAAAAAAAAATACGGATTCCCCTGCAAAGTGCGCCAATTGCGATGGTTCCCATCCGGCAAACTACTCAGGGTGTCCAAAAAATCCTAAAAACCTAAAACCTAGCAAGCCCCCTGCAAAGAACGTATGGGAAGAGAGAGCTAAGGTTTTAGAAAAACAAAAAATAAACAAAAATGAAAATGCTAACAAAAATAAAAATGAGAGTAAGAATATCAGCGTCTCTCCCGCATCTTCGGACACCAAAATCCTGTTGGATCAAATGTCCGCTATGATGGCTCAATTCGGAACAATGTTCCAAATGGTCATGTCGACGCTAGGAAACAAAATTTAATTGTCCCAACCCCAGTAATTCCGTTCTTCGCGTTCTGAGCTGGAACGCAAATAGTGTTATGACCAAGTTAGGCGAGCTTAGGGAGTTAGTTAGCGACGAGGACCCAGATATTATAGGTATTCAGGAAACCCACCTGGGTCCCGCTCACTCCATTAAAATCCCAAATTACATTTGTCACCGTAGTGACCGTACAACCCATCGCGGGGGTGCAACAGCCATCTTTGTTAAAAATTCACTCAAACACCATGTTGTTACAGTCAATACAAACACCTTCGAAAACACTACCATTAGGCTAGAGTTAGGCAACAACAATTGCATCACTATCTCCAGCATTTACAAGCCACCGCTAAATCACATAAGCACAGCGGAGCTTGACGCTATCCTCAATAACAGTCACAAAGCTCTCCTCTTTGGTGATTTCAATGCTCACCATCCGTGTTGGAACCCTGGGCAGGCCAACAATAGTGGAAATACATTGTACAATTGGGCTTGCGCCCACGCCCTGGATATCATCGCACCCACTGCTCCCACCCATTTCAATTCCCGTGGCTACAGTACTATAATTGATATTGCTTTTGCCAATAATATTTCATTGCATAATATAACCTCTGTTAATGCTCTTAGCAGTGACCATAACCCTGTTATAATTGATTTCACACTAAATAATGCTCTTCCTAAAATCCTTAATACTCTAAAAACTACTAATTGGACTAAATTTCAAGAAATAGTATTTAACACCCTACCTGGTAATCCTCTTATTATTCCTGATAATATTAATATTGATAACGCTATTAATAATTTCTCGGGCAAAATTACAAGTGCGATAGCCGCATCCACTGTCACAAAAATTGTTAACACTCCACACCTTAGACTTCCACACGACATCAGGGCGCTAATTAAAGTTAAAAATAGGTTTCGGAAACAATGGCAACTAACTAGAAATCCAATACTCAAGCGCGAGATGAACTCCCTGGTCAGACAAATTAAAATCCTCACTACTAATCATAGAAATAGGAATTGGCATAATTTGCTCATTAATTTAAATCCTGAGGACAACTCACTCTACAATATTCAGCGGAAGCTCTCAAATAAAATTATTAAAATTCCGCCGCTATCTGGGCCCAACGGCATTATTTACTCGAAAGATGAAAAAGCCGAGGAATTTAAAAACACTCTGGAAGTAACATTCCAAGAAAATACCGAACCATACAACGACCAAGTCATTGAATTAGTTGAGTCAGAGGTCGAAGACTTCCTCACTAATTCCAACACAATCATTCCACCCCTCACTAGCCCAGCGGAAATACAACAAATCATTAAAAACTTAAAAAATAAAAAAGCTTCCGGCCCGGATAATATTCCGAATTATGCCTTAAAATTACTCCCACTTAACGCTATCACTCATCTCACAAAAATCACAAACACTTGTTTAAAACAGCACTACTTTCCAACACTGTGGAAATCTGCCAATGTGATTATGCTCCCTAAGCCCAATCAAAACCATAGTTTAGCTAAAAATTTTCGTCCAATAAGCCTCCTCTGTGCCACGGCGAAAATTTATGAAAAGATTTTATTAAATAGAATCAAAAACCACTGTAATGAATTTAACTGCATTCCAGCGGAGCAGTGCGGTTTTCGTAATAAACACTCTACAGTTCATCAACTAATTCGAGTCACTAACTTCATTAATGAAGGTTACACTTATAAACTCTACACAATTGGGGTCTTTCTTGAGGTCAAAAGAGCTTTCGATAAGATGTGGCATGATGGGCTCATCTATAAAATTATTCGACTGAAATTCCCTGATTATTTAGTCAAAATTATTTACAGTTTTTTAAAGGACAGGTCGTTCAAAGTCAAAGTAAATCTTGACTTTTCGAACAAGGGCTTCCCAGAAGCAGGTTCGCCGCAGGGGTCCTGCCTCTCGCCCTACCTCTATAATATCTTCACACACGATTTTCCCCATCACCCCAGCGTCAGCATTTGCTTATTTGCAGATGATGCTGCGGTCCTTTCTCAAGGAGCGAATCTCAACGTGACTCGTAACGCATTACAACACTACCTACATACGCTGGAATCTTGGCTTACTGACTGGAGGATAGCAATAAATGTTGACAAATCACAAGCCATCATTTTTAGAAAACACGGGCGCTCTAAAATTACTCGTACACTCTCTCTATTTGACGAAGAGATCGAATGGTTTAATGTGGTTCGTTATCTGGGCCTGTTTTTAGACAGTTCTTTAACGTACAGAAATCACATCAAACACATCAGTGATAAATTCTGGGCTAAAATCCATCTCAGCATTGCGCTGGTTGGAAGGAGGTCCACTTTATCACTAAAGAATAAAGTTCTGCTCTATAAACAGATTCTTCGCCCAATTTTAACGTACGCAGCCCCTGTATGGGGAGCTGCGGCCCCCACCAATCTCAAAAAAGTTCAAATTATTCAAAATAAAGTTCTTAGGATGATTACAAATGCGCCCTGGTACGTTAGAAATAATGTTCTGCACCGCGATCTTAAAATTGAATCTATTGGGGATTATATTACTAAATTATCTAGAAATATCTTCCTTACTATTCAAAATCATGAAAACCCTTTAATCAGAGCGCAAACGCTCTTCACAAATCCCAATAGTAAACACTACTACGCATATAAAACTACAAAGTGGCAAAATGTTCTTCACCCACCGTAGCCAGCTCACTTGCCCTCCCCTCTAGCGCAATAGCTTTTTGTATGCACTCTAGATCAATAGATTTGCACTGATTTTCTGTGTTGTAGGCTTGTTCTTTTTTTTCAGCCTTTTTTCTCCATTTATTCGCGTTTTTTAGCTCCTGCCCGACAACCTCGCTCGTCCGCTACTTTGGCTCGAATGAGCCTTTCTACCTCAGTCGGTCTTAGGCCACGCCTCCGGCCTCCCTGATTGGATCGCCCACGGCCGCTCGTCCATCCCCTTTTTGGGACTTGTTCACATTGTAGCTCCTTCATTCTTTTTTTTCATTGCCATTGAGTAAAAGCGATCACTCGCTGTCGCTCGTCATCTATCTTATTTACTTCTAACTCGCATTCGAGCACCTACTCCGACTAGACGGGTCTTCCCGCTAGCCGCTCTCATTAAAAAAATGATTAAACCCGCACGCAAGCGCACTCGGCCCCCCCGATGCGCACAGTGCAAGAATAAACTAAACATTCAAAATTCTACCTTCAACTAAAATTTTCTTTTCACGTCCATTTCTTTTCAATATCCATATTATCAATTCTAACTAACTAATAAAAAAAAAAATCCTCACGATATTATTTTGCAGTACTGGGCTAAGGTAAAGCCAACTAAAGCTACACCCAATCTTCACGATAGGAGGTTAAGTTTCCACAAGGAAACAGGCACTCCGTTAACCACTCTACATATATTTCTCACATTATGTTGTTTTAGGCAATGGTTTGAAATAAAAAAAAAAACACTAACAGGTTTCTTTGCTGCATCGGAATCAGCATTTGCCATAGGTTTCTGGAAGGGTTATATGTTGGTTTTCTACTACACGGATCTGGGGATTAGCACTATTATTCTCAGTTTCATCGACAACATCATCATGGTTAGTAGTTTTTACCGCAGCATAGTCGTGTTCGCTAAACACAACAGGATTATGAGACTCGATCCCTTATTCTTTAAACCCTTTTAACGGCATTTCCAACTGTAGCTGATTTGAAGTAAGTGATGCTCCAAACCTCACCAATATTTTTGTCTGTGATAGTTTGTTCTGGATGAGTGACCATAAAGTTGTCACATGCTTGGCTATAGTACGTCTTTAACTGGTTGAAAAATGACACAACAAAGGGCTGGAGACGATATGATGTGTGCGGCGGTAACCCAACTATGATGATGTTTTTCGCTCTGTAATATAAGATAGCCTGCAAAGTTATTTTGTGATTGTCAAAAATCAACAGAGTAGGGGATTCTTTGGTTGGTTTCACATGAAGATAAAAGTGCTTCAAAAAAGAGAAAAAGGTGCCCTCATTGTTCCAGCCGTTATCACTACAGTTGCCTACAGTTCCTGGTGGGGCTCTTTCAACATGTTCAGGAAGCACTCGTTTACTCGCAAAAAATCAGAAAAGGTGGTAGGTAAAAGCCGGTAGCTCTAAAGCTACAAATTATTGTTACATTCATTTCTCTTTGGAGGGGAGGGGGTTTAGCGGATGGCAAAAATGTCTTCCTCTGGTCATCCCCTTTCGAACGAAACCTTTCCCGATCCTTAGGCGCAGAAGAAATGGAAGCGCAAGGTCGCGTGGACAAACACATGTTTACACATACAAAAACAGCTCGTCATCTTGCCTGTGTTTCGGATCGTCATCTTGCCCAGACTGTCTCTTTAGAAATATACGTTCTCATTACCATGAAGGAAGGCAATTAATTGGCATTTATTCATGGTAATATGTAGTATTTTTAAACCAAGTTACTCATAAATATTAAAGAGAAATATTATGTCTTACCTGTATCTATAGCAGAGCTTATTTACACATGCATAAAAGTTATATCGTGGCAGCAAAAAACAATCAAAGCTTCACAACTAACACAAAAATGGTGATTTCAGCGTGTCTATACTATTGTTTAACGAACGGCCAAAAGGAGAGCCAGTAGGGTTCATTTGATGCTGCTACCTAGTGGAATACGGAAAAATTAAGATTTTCATCATCTTGCCCCGGTCTCCCCTACACAGAATAAATTTTATTTCTTAAGTACTCAATTATTGCATTATTAACGTATGCTAACGATTTACATAAAAGTGACGTGCAAGAGCGAATGTTTCCTGGCAGAATTCCAACTAATTTCACTTTGGAGACGGCCCCTTACTAGCTTTTTAAAAATGGTCGAGTAAATGGATAAAATGTATGATTTTCAAAGTTCCATAACTCTGCCAGTTTTTATCGTAATAAAATGAAACTTTTTGTGTTTTTGTGTACTGCATCTTTTCCTAAATACAAGTGATAGGACCTGGGACCGTGTAAAAATTTAATTTTTTTCTAAATAGGTTTTTTGGTTCGAAAAGCACGTAAAAACATTCTTTACCTGTTTCAAAACATTTTTCAAATTGGAAGTGCATATCTAAACCGAACGTTTCGGATATTAGCTATTGGGCCACATTAAGACTGGACACCCTGTATATAAAGATAAAACGTTTTAATATCCTTTTATTATAAAAAAAATAAAAGTTTAAAATTAGTTTTAGTTTTTATAACTATTTAGTTCAAATATAGTACAAAAAATATAGTATATTGCAAAATAAAGCTGTAATATTTTTATCAAAAATTTTCAGTTTTAATGAACAGAATGAGCTAAACATACTTATAACTACATAACCTTCATAGATAACGTGAATCCATTTTGCCCATACATATTTATTTCTTCTCAATTTTTTATAATGATTCTTAGAACCCCTGGGTAAGGCTTGTGGAACACAGTTTGAAGACCACTGCTTTAGACTATCAATATTTTGTTTTACTTTAGTTGTTCAAATTCGTAAATATTTCAAAATCATATAATTCGAATGTTCTTTTTCAATAAGTACTAAATGGATAAATAAAAGCTCTTACCTGCCAGAATGAAGAGGCGACTCAAATAATGTAAATATGAGAGGACACGAAGAAACAGGGTTTATTTACAAGTAAGACAAGACAGAGACGGAACTAAAGCGTTCATTTGTAAACAAGCGATTGCAGCGCCGCTGCACAAATATGTCAGCACACTCTAAAGTTAGGGTTTCAACAGTTGTCAAAAGAATATTTGAGTAATTTTTTAATATCCACGTGCACTCCTGAGTTTTTTGAGCAATATATTTTCACTCCTCCTTCCACAAAACGATACAGTTACGCCATTGTTCCCGTATTGTTTCACTTCGCATAGTAAATTAAATTCAAACCAGGAAAACAATTTTTTCTATCATAAAAGGTCAGCCAATGACAATATTATAAGGTTAGAGGTGAACATTTTTTTTTTGGATGGGTATTTCTTGATTTCGTTCCCTTGCGGGGATTAGGCGAATAAACAATAGAAATGACATCTTTCAATTGCCGCTAAATTACGGACTCTTATTGCCACAGGCCTGCGGTCATCACACCTCTCACACTGCCATCAGCTAACCCAATCTCTCACACAATGCTCTAAATTTATATAACATGAAAAAAGTATTCTATAAATAAAAGTGGTACAAAAATTGCTTATTTTTTTTACTAAATATTTTTTCTTATATTTTACTTTACATAACAAAATTATTACTCCACCCCAGGGGTCGGTAACCTGTGGCACGTGGTACAATTTTCAATGGTACTCTGCACTATTCTATAAATTTATAAATTTTTGAGTGGATGGTAGTTGATAAACTTGTAACAGACATTTAGGGAATTACGAAAAAATCTGCAAGATAACTATAAATATAAATTTGCAGTAATTTTGTTAATTATTGAATGTCATTGATGGAGAGATTTGGTTGCATTTACTCTGTTTTCTGTTTTGTTTCAACATATCTGAGTAAAAAAATGTTTCAACATATGAAAAATATTTCGAGTCCGCAAAAAAAAATTGTTTTTTCAACTGAATGCTTAGAACCGTGTCAAATTGTACATTATACTCCTGATTTTCCGATAAGAAAGTAGAGCGGTGGAAGCACAAGGCTCGCATTATAATACTTATTTAACTTTTTAATTTTACTATAATGGAGGGAAATACTTATAATTTATGCTGCCTTTCTCAAATTTTAATAAATATCTTTTAAATTCATAATATATGTACAATTTTTTTTTTTTTTGAAGAAATACTTTGTTTTATGCTGTTTATTTTTATAATAAGAAATATCTTTAAATAATGTAAAATTAATGTATAATAAATCTGTAAATCTATGTTATTGTCCTCTCTTCACCAAATCTGCATGCATTTCTGCGAGACTCGAATTGTTTCAAAATGTCTACTGTGTGGCACGCTGATTCATACTGGTAGATTGGTTTGGCACACCACCGCTAAAAGATTGCCGGCCCCTGCTCTTCTCTTTCTTGAACTAGGACACAAAGCATTCTTAATTGCATTTTCTAATCGAATTTTGAATTTTTTTTTAATTTATTGCTTAAGAATCGATTTTTATATTCAGCCCTCGATATGGGTATATAATGAAGAGTGAAATTTGTACACAAGCGTTAACAAAAAACCGTTACGCTGTGTTCTGCGCATGCGCCAAGTTGTTGTAAAAAAGGACTACTTTTTCGGCTTTTTTTAAAATTACGATCATTCTTTTCTTACCGAAACCAGACAAAAAATAATTACATTATCAGAAGGATCACTTATTTCGCCACATACGCTTTATTTTTTTACAAAATAACGAAATTTTGCATTTTTTTACGATTTTTTCTAAAATGAGTCAACATTTTTGCGTTATTATAAAAAGAGTTTTTCTATCGTTCTGTACGGGATTCTTACCATTGTGAGGTATCAAAATTCTGTACTAAAAAAGTCCATACTTTGTTCTTTTAGAATCAGTGATTTAAAGTATAAAATGTCAAAAACACTTTTTTTCTGCGATTTTTCAAAAAATACACAAAATTCATTCTGAACGTTTTGTACTTCGTTGTTCAAAAAAATCACACAACACTTTTTTCCAAGTGTCAAATACTGTTATCCGTGTCAAATATTGAAAGAATTGCTTTAAAATTACGGATTTTAAAAGAATTTTGTTTTTCATCAAACACTTTTTTTACAAGAAATCATTTAAGCATTTTTTCTTACATTTTTTTGTTTAAAAATTACCGTTATTTGTTATGTATGTGACAAATTTGAAAATATAAGCCCTCAAAAAAAGTAAAACCTTAAAAAAAGTTCGCAAACTACGTTTATTAGCGTAATGTATTAGCTCTTTTAGTGTAATTGGCGTCGAAAACCGGTTTTCGAGCCAGGCGACACTTAATGCCGAAACTCTTTTGACTTTTAAACTGAAACGGTATATAGAAAAATTCCTTTAAAATGGTTATGGAGTCTTGAATTTTTCCATTTTCTGTGTCTGTTTCATAATACTACTTTTAAATAAATTATAATTTTTTAAAAAAACTAAAAAACACGCTTTTATACTGAATCGAAATAAAAGTAAAAAAATAATTCTTAATGTAAGAATAGAATGACTAACGAGAAAATTAATGTCATTGTGGTAAAAGCGTGGGGTGCTTTGTACTACATTTTTACACTAATTGAGCTTTTCGGAATAGAAGTTAGAAATTATAACAATGATACATTTATAGAACCCCCCACGCTTTTACCCCAATGACATTAATTTTCTCGGTAGTCATTTTATTACATTAAGAATTATTTTTTACTTTTTATTTCGATTCAGTATAAAAGCGTGTTTTTTAGTTTTTTTTAAACTATAATTTATTTGTCATTTTTAGTTCGAACTACAATAAAAGCGTGTTTTTTAGTAATTTAATTTATCATTTATTCACTGTTGAATTTATCCTTCAGTTTGATATTTGAAGCTGGAATTACGTGGCTGTGGAATTAGTCTTGCTCTTCAATGGATATAAATTAACGGGTCTGAAGTGTATTTATTCCTCCGTTTACGGGGCCTCGGATGAGTCCCGTATCGTTATATTAGATTCCGTCTTTATAGAGAACAGGTCAAATAAATAAAAGTGTGCTGAGAAGAAAAAGTTCGAATTAAAAAGATTTTTAATGTACATTTTTTATAACGGACTAAAAATTATAAAATTCCTCCTTTTCGTTTCTTTTTTCACATTTTCATTTTCATGCATTGTCATTCACTTCCGAACTATGGTCCAAATTTCAAGTCTGTTAGCTCATCGGGAAGTCAGTTTAAAAAGAATTACAAAATTCCCCCCGGACAGACATCCAAGAAAGCGAGTTAATAAGAACATGGTAATATTAAGTGTCAATCGTTTTTCCCCCTTTTAAACGTATTCCTATAATGGTAATTCGTATCAACACTTCTAAACGTATTGCTTTATAAAAATTAAAAATATTTAGCAGTTGGAATGTAAATTATTTTTTTCCACATACATGAGCCTCTTTTTTTATTTTCATTTTCGGAAAAATGTTTATATTATGGAGAGAAATTACTGACACACACCCACCCTTCTCTTTCTCAGATACAGAACACTTTTTTGTTTTATTTCTGTTAACCGCAAGTGTATTTTATACTTGCATATAATTAGCTTCAAATTCAAAACACTTGCTTTAGGGTTACACCTTATTCTTTTAGACGCTAAATCTGAAATTAGTCACCAAATCTCGAAATGATGTATGAAATTAGTCGCCAAATCTAAAAATGGTATATGGAATTAGTCGCCAAATTTAAAAATGGAAAATGCAATCAGTCGCCAAATCTGGAAGTGGAATATGGAATTGTCGCCAAATCTGAATCCTTTCTCCTGACGATCCTGAAAAGGACAATGGAACAAAATTATGAAATTATATGCATTGCAAAATTTAGAGTTATTCTGACCTTTTAAAGTGGGTAAAAATCGAGTTTCAAGATTCCGTTACATGCAAGTGAAACTTATAAAAGCGTGTTAAAAAGGGTGCATTTTCATTTCCGGTTGCCCCTAAAAGTCCAATGAAAAAAATCGCTAAAATTGCCAAATTCCAGTAATTATTGACTGTGGTAAACCTGTAAGGAATTCAAGATTTTGAGAGCTTATGGCGTAGACGCAGA
>BMAO01011261.1:0-27374 GCA_019973975.1 Trichonephila clavata
TTTTGTTCGCAAGAATTATTCAACTTTTATAGATGTGTATCTATGTGAACAATTTATCTTTTTAAATTATAATTTTTTGCTTTGGTGAGAGGGGCGGTATTTTTCATTTTTGTCCGGTGCGGCAAAATTGCTAGAGCCGGCCCTGCCTATAGTAATCAAAAGCCCTGATGTGGCCCTGACCAATTGAAAAAGTGTCTCACCCTAATATTAGTTATGCAATAATAATTTCACAAACAAGATAAACTAAATCGGAAGTGTCTAAGGCGCAATCAGATGAGGTACATGAATTGGTCTGAAAGGTTCATCATTTTACTCACTACTGCCATCCCCTCCCCCTTCGAATAAAAAGTAAAAGACATCATCTCACGCAGAAAAAAAAACAAAAACGATACTTCATTGAACATATTGTTTGAGCTTATTACGAATATCACATGTACAAAGCACACATGTTTACACGGGAACGATATCCATTACTAAGCTGCAGCAAACACTGCTTTGAAACTACACACAAAAGCCATTTCCGTAAGCTATGGATCGATGGATCGCACAAATGACAGTATGAAGTCCTTTAGCCTGAATGAAAGCAGCTGATTGCTGGAGGTCTGTGATGAAGCAGGATTGGGATGTTAATATAGAGTAATTTTCATAAAAAATCCAATTCATTCGATTGACCTAATTTTCCATAATCTTATATATAATTTTAAATAGTAGTTGAAAATATTTAGCCTTATCTTTTGGGTATACATTTCCCCCTCTAAAATACCGCCTTAATCACGTTAAAAATTTTATTATGCTCTTAAATTCGACGCTTGTGAATAAAGGTAGCCAAAAAAAGTTTATTCATCGACGCTTTCTATTCTTATTACTCAAATAATGAAAAGATCTCCAGATGATTGACCATATCTCGAAAATATAAAAATTAATTACGTATTAGGTCAACTAGCGCCGATTACTTATTACAATTCTTTTTTCCGACTGAAAAAACAGATTTAGAATAATTGAAAAAAGATTCCAATTTAAACGACATAACTTTAACAGCAGATGATTATATATTAGCAAATAAATTAAGAAATCAAATTAATTAGAGTTACATATGAATTATAATGAATTAAAGCAGACGATAATAAAATGGAAGAGAAATTTCAATCTAAGCAACATCTATATAACAACTGCATAATTTAAATAGTCTGTTAAAAATTGGTTCAAAATAAATTTTTTTTAAAATAGAATAATATCTTACAATACGAAACAAGCTTATAAATGTAAGTTATTAGATTTGCTTGCTTTTGTCCTTCTCTTAATAGCTTACAAAAATGATGAAAACACTTAGAACTCGGCATTGCTTATTAACTTATGCGAAAACGTTATATTGATTTACTTATCTTTGGTTACTAATTATATTTAAATTGAATCTTAGAGTTTGTTTCTTTTAATTAAGATATTTTTTTCCTTATTATTTTTTTCTACTTTATAGTTAATAACGTTTCTATTCTTTTGCATCGAAGAAAAGTAATTTCTTGGATTATATTTGAAATTATTAAGTGTTATAATTTTTTAGTGCTCTTTGAAAATAACTCATAATTAGGAAATTAATAAAAACAATTTCTTAGTTAAATAAATATACGTCATTTTTTTTTTTAAAAAAAGTTTTTTCTGTAAATTTGTCATTAAGATTGATATTAGTTTGTAAATATTTACGTAAATACTATTTCCCTTCTACAATTTCATGTAAATATTCTATAGATTACTTTATTTCGAATTTTCGTGTATTATTTTGAATATAATTTTCTAGGGGAACACGTATTGGTCAGGCAAACCCTTCATCAAATTTTTCTGTGCTCTCAGAGTAGATATCTTTGTATAGGTAGTGATATATGTTAGTTTTTAAAAACTATTGAGAGAGCCATTCAAAAACAAAGCTGAAGATGTAAAACGGTTTCAGTCTATTCACAAGTTTCACATACGCGGATGTGATATAATATCATCATTATTTATAAAAGACATGTTCTAGACGTGCATTTGTAGTCCATCTGCCCAAATAGAAATAAATCAAAGAAAGCATTCGTCAAGGCCAGATAAAAACGGGTCATCAACTTAAAAAATTGTGAAGCTGTATAAAAACAAAAGAAAACTTGTATCAGAACGTGCAAATAAAACGAGTTTTGCGTGATAATAAAGAAAATAGCAAGATAAATGAGACAGCTTTATAATTTCTAAATAATAGTTCCGATTAAATATATGTGAGAATCTAAATGTGCATGTATTAAATTCAAAGTTCATTGACCATTTATGAAAGAATTATTTTACTGTAAGGGATTTAACTTGCCAAAGTAAATATGAAACAAGAAGTTTTTTTTATAGTGATGTTTTGAACAGTCAATTTTTCAAATATTTATCAGTGTAAAAAAAAACGTATTACTTCTATTATACCTAGCTCGGGGTACATTTCTCAATACAAAAGAAGAAAACACTATAACTTTATTAATTCACAACCCAATTAGACAAAATACATATCAGCTTACTATAAAATACTCGTTAGACAATATCATACATAGTGTGTTCGTCATCAACTTAAGTTTCCCCAAGTTTTCAAATATAAATTATGCATACTATTTCTGATTATAAAAATAATTTTCTAGAAAAATATTATTTTTGTTGGTAATAATTGATGATCTTATGACCGAAACATAATTTATAAGGTATCAGATTATCTTTACATGTGAATGTTTGTCTCTCTGTTTTAAATTACAAAAGAAAAGTTACAAAATTTATAAATTAGAAATGTAAGTTACAAAATATGAAAAAACAGGAAAATTAAAGTTAGAATTGCAAATATTTGTGGAATTGCTAGAAATGTGTTCCTTAGAACAAAGCGCTTTTCCACATGCGTTACATAAGTGTATTGTCATCTTTGTTCCATTTCTTCATCTTCTTCATCACGAATAGATAAATCCGTATCAGAGTCACAAGCGTATTCATTGGTTTCCGACAAATATTCTCATTCATTGTCACTTTCCAAACGACAAATCCAACGACGAAACCATATTAACAAAAAACAAGAACAAAAAAAAGTAAAAATAAACAACAAAATAGCTGTACAAATTTCAGAAAGTGAAATAAAACACAAACGAACGTGTGCTTTAGTCAGCGTCAAAAGGGAAAATGAAATGTACGTCGTACCGTCAAGGTCAGTACCTCACCTCCAGAAATCTTAAATTTCAAGGGATACTAGAAAGCTCAGTCTGGTACTCAAGGGTTAAAGATCAAAAGTACAGCGTTGGTTTGAACAATTATTGTCTGGGGATTTTTCCCTATAAAATGAACCGCATAGAAGCCCCAAACTATCTGTAAAAAATGATTCTGAAAGTATTGGTGGAAACGAATACAAATGTATCTATTATTTCTAGTACATCGATGAATCACATAAAAAATTGAAAATTATACGCCGGATGTACTATAGAACTTGGTACCTTCTGATTCGTAAGCACGTAACATACCACTAGACCAAAACGACCACTTCAGTCTGGAGACTGTTACTAATACACTTTTTGGATGGGTGAAATCTCGTGCGTTCGCGTCACCGACATGCTTGTAGCAGTATATCTGTAGCTATACAGCTGACGTATAGTGTTGTGTATATCTTATTAGTGAAATTCAATGGATTTAGTGAAAAGTTCAATGTGTATATACTGTGTAATGCTCATTGCGATTCCGAGAATGGGCAATACATGTTTATGGTTGCCGTTTATATTTCACCTGGAAAATCTAAGAGACAGATACAACAATTTTTATTCGAAAATTTCATGATTTATACAAAAGAAGGTTCTGAAATACTCTAAAAAAGATTTGGCGAAAAATAGGATAATGTACCGATGATTTTAAGTAGAGACTTCAATATTTTCTTTGCAGAGGATAAAATCTACCACTAATTGATTTTCTAAATGAAACACTTAATTTAAATATGTCCAATGATTGAAAACTCAGTACAAAATATAAAACGACGATCGATGCGGTTTTTACGCGATACTTAGATAAATTTGAATCAACACTTTCCTTTCTTACTTTTGTTACCTTAAGAACAAAATAAAATAATTGAAAGTACAAAAGTGTAAGTATTGTTGAAATGAATGATGACAATGATGCAAACAATTAAAACAAAGTTAAAATCAAGTACGTAAATACAATTACTATCCATAAGTAATATGATGTGTATTTATTGTTATTTCAATTGAATTGTATTATATTTGTCAGATCTTGTACAGCTCGTAATATAGTTGAATAATAAAAAACCATATAAACATGCATATAATGTTGCTCGGAGTGTCAATAGATGTGAAAACCAGATTGATGTTGATAATTTTAATTCGAACATTATGAAATTAAAATTTAATTCTAAAAGTTCTAAGTTTTCACTTCTATCGGCAGTCTCTATAACTGCCAATTTTTTTGTTTTAAAAGTGTGCGTTATACGCACCCATTGTTTTGTATTGTTAAAATTTAGGTTTCCTCTATCTAATAGTTTTCAGAATTAAAAACAATGTTAATTAAATTGTTTTATTAGTCAACTATTATGTGGAAAAATGCAGAACCTAAAAATATCATTGCGCTACGTCAGCTACAAGGAAACAATCCCGGCCTTCATCGTCTTCTGACCCGAAAATGAGTAACTTCTTGGCAAACCCTGCAGAATATCCCAAGCTCTTCTTTTATAGAATCTGTCATAATTGCATCAAAATCTGTTGGAACCTTCGTTTCACTGCGACCCTTCCCCTCTTCTCTTGATGCTCACGTGACATCACGCGCAACAGCTCTTGAATAGAGAAAAGAGAGGGAAAAATAAGTAAATAAAAGAGGAGACAGTAAAAAATTGATATGGGTCGACAACCCCCAGCACTGAAGAATTTCTATGTAAATAATACGTTCGCGAATTTCAGTGATTTCTGGGAAATGAACTGAAGCATTAGATCGTGCTCACTTTTTTGTTCCAATTTTTGTAACCTTGAATTGTTTGATATTGTAATTGAAGAACCTGATGTAAAACTATGCTCTTACTTGTTCTTTTAAAAGTAATTTTTTTCTCACAGTGAGTGTTATCAGCATTTAAGACACGTAGTTTTTATTCTTTAAAAAAATACATATCTGTGTAGTGACGTAACGGAGAATATTAGGACCCCCCTGCAAAGTCATGCTTAAGGCTCCAAGCCGGATCATAGAAAGGATTGCAAAACCATAATATAACATATAATTGGGCCCCCTAGAGGCCTGGCCCACCCGTGATTTGGGGGTTGCTGGGGTGTACGTTACGTCACTGTATCTGTGTCTGGAAAGATAACTACATAGAAGGAATTCGGGACGTTTGAACATGTGTAAGATTTGAGTAACTTCTAATACCCATTTTTTCAAATTTCGATTTTTTTAACGGTTTTTATACCAGAATAGTGTATAAGTGTTTAGTAATGTCACACTATAAAGCAACACGAGGGCTATTGGTGATGAACTTCGTAACTCTGAACTCCGGTCAAGTGACGAGGACGACACATAAGCCGACATTCCCCTCCCTAAACTACCACACTATTTACCAACTGAACCACGGCAGATTTAACGTGCAGCGACCCCCTCTACACGGCGGGTCTTCAGCGGCACAAGGGTTTGAACTCATGACACGCTAGCCACAAGTTCGTGACCGGAGCAACCAGACTACCGCGATCACTCTTTTACCATAATGTACATATACTTGAGTTTTCTATTGCCTTTCAAAATATACGGCTGTTTGTAAAAAATGCAACACCATGAAGGAATCATCAGAATTAAATGAAATTGAATGCACAAACGACTTATAAATGACGAAATTTTCAAAGCAAAAAAACAATATTAAGTGTCCACAATCAGTACTTGGCGCGCTGCAATAAGTTTTGCTACACGACGTCAAAAAGATTTTGAATGTCAAACTGTGAAAAATCTGTTTACTGAAGTCAAAACAGATTTTGAATGTCTGGAAGAGAATTCGATTCGAATTCTCTTTCACAAGCGAAATTATCTTATAAAACTCTCGACAGTTCAAACACTCACTATCATGTACTGTCCTGTAGCAGTACATGATAGTGAGTGTTTGAACTGTCGAGAGTTTTAAAAGAGTAGAAGAGATCCTGTGGAAGAGTTTTGTGTTGTATTGTATCTGCGTGTCTCTTCTGTAACGTAGCCCCTTTAATGACCATTTGTCTGCTATCCTTTCTGAGTGTTTTCCAATTCATCAGGCGAAAATGCACTTTTATTGCTTTCCTTCTTCAAGTGGACAATAGACCAACCGCACCTGTTGTCAACTGTCTATATCTTTCGTCTAAAAAGAAAGATTTAGAAAGTGTTCAGAAAGGATGGTCCACTGTTGTGAAGAAGAGATGCGTTGGATTGTGTATGAGAGAATGTACTGAATGTATTATTTAATACAGGACTTTTAACTTCTGTATAATATTTATATTGTATAATATGTGTACTTTTTAAAAATACTTTAATAATTTTATTCATTTGTATAATTGTTTTTCTATCTCATAGTTTCAAATTTAAATGTGTTAGAAAGAAATACTTTGTGTATTTTGGTAGTTTTTTTTTCTACTCTCTTGAGAATTCGAAGTTTTTCATTGGTCTCTCCAACTTCGAATTATCGAGAGTCGACTGTAATTGCAGTGTTTCTGACTTTAAAATTTGTTTTATGTGGTCCCTTAAGTAAATTGAAAGACGAGTCTCTGCTTAACGAATTTTCCATAAAAAGGGACTTTTTTTCGGTATTTAGCGACTTCGTTAAATAGAGTTCTGACTGTAAACAGAAAAAAAAAATCTCCTTAACACATAACAAACTTTTCTGATGAGGATAAAACATTTATGGCTTGGCAAAGGATTAATTATAACCCTATTCTGTGCAGCTTGAATGTAAGATCTTCAAAATAAGATTTCAGAAGTTAATCCAAGTATGTGCGGACGGATATAGAATATTTGTAAATAACTGGCGTCGTGACGGCAACCAAAGAACTGTTTTTTTCGATTTGATATAAAAAACCCATCAGCAATAAAATAAACTAAATTCAATAGAATTATTCATATTTCAAAATTGCGTGAAATCAATACCGATAACCTAAATAAAAGAAAGGAAAACAGTTTTTAGGAAACGTATGAAAAATTTTGTTGGTGAAACTCTTTTTTTTCTTTTAATAATAATATGCAGTAGAACGTCGTTTATCCGAACGTTTATTATCCGGCGCGTCAAATATCCGAACCAAAGTCCGGATACGTTTTCGAACAGTGCAATGCTCAACAGTTGTTTCGTGTGAGGCCAAAAGTGACGGGAAACCCCAAAGTCAGGGACATTTGGGGAATTTCAGTTGTGTGATTTGGTAAACATCTACGCGGAATATTAGGTCAGTTTGTTTCCAAGTGAGGGGGTGTATACGTGCTCTTTTGTTGAGTTTTGTTGATGTAGAAACCTAGATGGCATGCGATGCAGAGGACTGTGGATTTCAAATGCTAAATGATGACGAGATTGTGTTTTGCGTGCAAGAAGAATCCTACCCTGTTGACGATGAAAGGGAAGAAGACGAGGACAACAACAACAAAAGTAGCAAGGGTTCATCAAAATCTGACGCGCTTTTTGCGTTAAAGACCGCTATGGGGTGGTACGAACAACAATCAGACTATTGTCCTACTCAATTACTGCTTCTCAAAAGAATCAGAGACCTTTCAGCGAAAAAACGAAGGTGTACAATGGTACAGCAAAAAATGAATGATTATTTTCCACAATGAAGGTAGAATTGCGACATTTTGCACTTATTTTACTTTTTCTTCAAGCACGTTTCCCACATGTGATGATTTTCAATATTCGTATAGTGTCTGGTTTCATATTCTGCATGGATCGCTTTCGGTTTCGGTCATCTGAACAATCGCGTATCCGAACGGTGTCCGATCCCAATTGATTCGGATAAATGACGTTCTACCGTATAAAAGATCCCAGAAAGAAATTTAACCATATACCTAAAAAAAGAATAAAAGTCAGACTTCTGTTTAATGAAATCGCTAAATCCGGAAAAAAGTTCGTGATGCAGAAAATTTGTTAAATAGAGATTTATCTTTCATATACTTTAGAAACCACATAAAACAGATTTCAAACTCATAAACACTATATATTATTCAAAAAAGTAATAATTCCATTTTTTAGCAATTTAATATCCATTTGTTTTTATATAACTTACCCATCAAACAGAAATCTACAATGGAAACAAAAAGAAGAAAAAAAAAACGTTCTTCAGGAATACACTGTGTTTTCAGCTTTGAAAAATATTTTTATTAAAATTAATGGATTTTAATGAAATTTTCTAATTTAAAGCCTACACGTGTAATTTTAAACATGCATTAGTTATTAATTTTTTTGCTTGAAAAATTATGTGGCACTTTTATTTATTTTGCTCTAGGTGAGTAAGGTGCCTGGTAAAACCAGTTCAAGGTCACTGATTACAATAAAATCTGTTAAAAGAGAGAATAATTTGAAATATCCAGAAATCTTTTAAAATTAGGGTGAACAAAAATTGAATCACAAGAGAAAACGTTCGTTAAATAGAAAATGCCCTTTGTTACTTGGAGATTATTTTACAAAGAAAGTGTAAAAATGTTCTTGGTTCCCGGAAAAAGTTCGCAAAATAGAGGTTCGTAAAAGAAAGGTTCGACTGTATATTGTTATATAATATTGTATTTTAAATAGTTTTCAAGATATTTTTTAAGAAAGGTTCATTTTTTTTTTGTACATATTTGAACATAAGAATAAATAAGCCTTTTCTCTTCGACTTTCAACCTTAGTGACTTACGACCTTCCACATTTGTGACCACAATAAATAAGTTTTACAAAGTAAGTAAAGAAATATAACCACGCATTGATAATTTTGTTAATGTCGAAATTCAAAGCAACTCCAGGGATATTGACGACGGACACTAAGAACCATTTGTTGGGGGAAGGGGCTTAAGGGGACGCATAGATAAAAAGTTCCTGGTTTTGAACAAAACAATAAACTTTCAAGCATGAAATTTAGTAAGCATGTTTCTTTTATTGAGGAGAGATCCGCTAAGAACAGGCTTTGTGGAAATCTACTTCCAAGGGTTGTTGCGTGGGGGTTACATATTTAAAAATTCTCGTTTTTGCACTATTAAATTTACTAACTTGGAATTTTGCAAACATATTTCATTTTTTGAGTAGGGACCCACTAAAAACGAATTTTGTAGAAATCCACTCTGATAATTCAAGAAATTCAAGTCCTGTCCTTTTTAAATCAAGAGGCGAGGGATTTTAGAAAGAAATTTGAAAAATCAATAAGAAAGGCTTTTGAAAGCTTAATGATAGGATTTAAGATATCAGTTACATACGAGGGTGAGTCAGAAAATAAGTTTCCCCTGTCGACTGTGGTCAAAGTTCAGTATGAAAGTCAAAGAACAGAATGAGACATTAAAGATAAGACATAACTTTATGTTTCCACATAAGTACCAAGTACATTGAGACATTTGTTAAACCGCTTGATAAGCTTCAAAAATCCATGCAAGAAAACTCAGGGCTTTGCACATGGAAGAAGTGTTTACTTTTACGTGGACTTTTTGAGGTTGGAATCTTCAATGCTACGCCCTGTCGAAACTGAAAGAGGCTATTCAGCAAAAGCGGTCTGGGTTTCTTAAATCTGGTGTTCTGTTGTTGGATGACAAGGCGAAGTCACACTCGGCGAAGGCAAAGCAAAACCATATTCCACCTGTTGGTTGGGAGCGCCAACACCATCGGACATACTGTCCTGATCTCGCACCAAGAGATTTTCATCTGTTTCCGACTTTGAAGAATAATCTTGCCTGAAGGCGTTTTGGAAGCAATACTGAAGGGCAACAAACCATTAAACGCTTCTTCCGTATGCAAAGCCCTGAGTTTTTCCTAGAGTGCATTTTGAAGCTTATCAAGCGGTATGACAAATGTCTCAATATACTTGGTACTTATGTAGAAAAAATAAAGTTGTCTTATCTTTAATGTCTCATTCGGTGTTTTGACTTTCATACACAACTCTGACCACAGTCAACACAGGAAACTTATTTTCCGACTCACCCTCGTATAATAATAGTATAGAGAGTCATATATAACATCATGAAATGCCTAGCGAAGCGGGCGAGTGATAGCTTACATGAACAATGAACTACTGTCAACTTCATGCAGCAATTAGTTATATTCTAAAGATGATCTATTTTTCCAAATCATCTGTAGTTTTCATCATTAATCATTCATCGTCTGCAATGCCATACATCATTTGTAATTTTAATTCAAACAATTTTCCTATTTTTTTAAAAAATTTTGTAACTTAACTTTTGTAATTTTGTACAATCATAACAAAAGAAAATCTTCCTTATAATGTTGCCTGTGTTGGTTACACTGGCTGTCCACCTAAATAAGTCACGTATCCAGTAGCGCACACAGGTATTTTTCAAAGAGGGTGTGGGGTCCAGGTCCAAAGTCCACTACACTCGTATCATTCTCCAATACGCCACCTAACATATTCATTTGATTTTTTTATCAATTTTTGGAAACAAAAAAACATTAAAAAATTAATTATTGAATGAATAATTAACATTAATGGATAAAATTAATTATTAATAACAAATATTTAATTAAATTTTACGTACTATATACATAGGATTATAATCAATCGAAAAATATCAAGGGCCTTTCGGGGGTGGGTTTCTGGACCCGAACCCCCCCCCCCCTTGTGTGCGCCTCCTCACGTATCCATATGAGGTTACGATGGAATTTTGCCCTATATATAGCATGTATTTACTAGTGGTTACGTAGTATTTAAGGAGTTAAATTATTTTAGCAATTTTTTCATTGTTATCGAGATGCTATGTATACATTTATAATATTACTTCTCATTTACTTTCGTAGCCGCGGTAGACGAGTGGTCTAGGCATCGGATCGTGGCTAGCAAGTCATGAGTTCGATCCCAGTACCACTGAAGACCCGCCGTGTAGGGGAGCGATGCACGTTAAATCTGTCGAGAGCTCAAACGTCCTCCCATTGGTGTGGTGTGGTAGTTAGGAGAGGGAGTGCCAGCCCAGGTGTCGTCCGCGTCACTTGACCATGGTTCAAAATTACACGGACCGTCCCCAAAAGCCCTCGTGTAGCTGAACAATGGGACGTTAATATTCACTCACTCTCACATCAGGAGAAATACACACAAAGACTTTTTTTTCACTTTAAATTCACCATGATTCTTCCAAGAAACAATTGTGTGCAATTTATTCACAATTTTATTCTCATTATTCATTACTCCACAGAACTACAACTGTCACACAGACTGAGTCTATAATTCCGGTTGGATCCGGTACTAGTCCTCTATAATTTGATGATGCCGCTCTTCTCAGGGTATACTTTTTTTTTTTTTTTTTGTTAACAGAAGAGAAAATAAAGAGCGGGAAAGTTCTCAGTGACCTCTTTTCCGTGTCTCGGATAGCAAAGAAAATATTTACGGCAGTCAGAAGCGGAGGCAGGAACCTGATGGAAGGGGATTCTGATGGCCTGTCGTTAGTCACGATGACTCAGCTGTTGGAGCGAAGATTTACGACACCTGCTTGCTGTGTGTGAAAGCCGTCAAAGCAATCGCCGATTCCCATCCAATCCCGAGAGCATCCGAACATTCCATTATTTTTTTCTATATAAATTCAAAATTTATATTTATAAATTAAAATGAAGTATTGAGGGAAAAGAAAGTTATTATTATTTTTATTAAATACAAGAGCTTTTCAAAATACACCAAACAGACATTTAGCACCAAGATATAATCTTCATGGTAAAAATTAAAGAAATGCTGATCCATAAAAGGGATTTGGACCCCAAAATCCACATTTTGTGTACGCCACTGAATATAAGAAACATAAATAATTATTTTCCGTATACTTCTGGCAAAAAAGGCAAAGTATTTATACATAGAAAATCGGTTTACTCGAAACTGAGGGGACTGAAATTTTTTTCGTGTTTAAGTACATTGCAAAAAAAGCCATTTTTTTCAACAAAATTAAGTTTTTCAGAGAACATTTTATTTGCATAGATATGTATATATGCGTGTATGTAATAAAAATCAATGAGACAAAATCATTTACAAGAAAATGACAAAATTTAGCAACACCAAAATCTTTATAGATTTCCGTTTTCGTCTTCTGTTTTTGATCAACAGCCTTATATATATATATATATATAATATATATATATATATAATAATATATATATATATAATATATATATAAGAAGCTACATCTTCATTTTAAGCGAAATCTAAGTTTGCTCCCCCCCCCCCTAAGATCTTTGTTATTGTGCTCGTAAAAAAATTCTTCTGAAATAAAAAAACAAAAACGTGAACTTTTCTCACTAATTTTGATCCACACTGTCACTAAATTCCAAAGCCAACTGATAAAAGACGAAATGTTTTTGTGTGGTGTTTATAGAAGTATAGGGTGACAATAGTTTAAATAAACAAAGTTGACTCGTGTCACATGTTATTTCGAGGGTATTTCAAAGTCGAATTAGTCTCCTTTCTACGAAACGTGTGAAACCACCTTGCTTTCATTTCACACTCTTTCTTAAATCTCGCCTGCGCAACTGGTGTTTTCCGTATTTTGTTCATTTCCAAAAGAAAAAAATATTTTCGTGTTAAATGATTTTTGTTTCGTGTTAAGAGAATAAAATGATTGAAAATACATAGTTTGTCGGGACCGTTGTATTATTTCGTGTTATCCAATATTTCGTCTTAAGCGTTTTCGTGTTAAACGTACTTTACTGTATTTTGAAATTGGTGTAAATAATCAACTGTATTGAATGTTTTGAAAAATAGTAGGATGCATAAAAATTAATAAAAAATTATAAAAAAACACAATTACGACACTTTTATATCGATTAAAAAATAATTCTCCGAAAAGGAAGCTGTGATGTTCGGCTATGTCTACTTCCCTCTAATCCGCCTTGTTTACTCTCGGACCCGGCTAGAAGTGTGGGAGCAACTAATTGATCAGAAGACATGATTCCTAAAATTATTTTTGTCACACTTATCAACACAAGCACAATAATATTCCAATTAAGATAGTTTGATCCCTATTTAGAGCTGAAGGTGAGACCGTTAGCCTGGGAATAATATTACGGATACTCTATACAGTAATTCTTATACACTAATTCAATACTCTATACAAGCTCTATACTAATTCTACGATAACCTATACAAGCTCGGTTTTAACTCCGACGCTCCCTAACAATTTACTCTTTAACTTCTATTTAAATAATACGACAATACCTGTACTCTTGTAAAGCAGAAGTTCTACAGTTGAGACCTTGAACACTAATATCTATCTTGGTCAGCTCACATTCAAGTGATCCTCACTTTGGATATCTTCAGTTCTCACTTTAATAATCTTAGATTCGCAATTCAATAACTCACGATTATCCCTTCACTAACTCTCACAAAACTCCCGAATACAGAATTTATATAATAATCTTAATTTGCATAATCACGTTTTCTTACCTTCGGTGAAAGTTGATTGAATTGAATATTTTCCTTAAATAGTCCTCAAGGGTTAGTAGAGCCGCGTATAGATCCGTCACAAAGCCATATATCCTAATAATTCTCTTAATGTAAAAGACTGCGTTTATGTATGCGAAATTATGTAATATGTATATAGTGCATGTGATTTTTTATTTTTAAATTATATTTTACTATCATTATAATTTTATACAAAATAAAATACATTAAAGCAAAACGGTTGCTTTTTTACATCCTTTTTTGCACGGAGGTACATTTTTATTCGGTTTCAACGATGGAGCTTTAAAATTTTACAGTTATATTAAATACAGTTTCTGAAATTTTACAGTTTACACAAATTAAAAAAGGCTGAGATTTCTTACCACTGATAACTGCAACTTTAAGTTATTCAAGTTGAATGAATAGAAGGATTTATAACAATTTTGCATTACATCATTTCGAAAACAATTACTTGATGCCACTAATTTAGGAATACTTCAAGCGAATGAGTCGCTTTTTCAAGTCTTTAAATAAACTACTTAATAACACTCTTATTTTCATTCATCTTGTTCTTGGAAACGAAAATGATACCCAGATTAGCGTAAAAAGACAGGGATAGAAATTTCTTGATCTTTCTTGATAAAATGTTCAAAAACTTGGCGAATTTAGACGTGAACATTTATGTTTGTTTCTACTTATTAGATGACAGATTCTACTCTCGGAATTTTTTTTAATAGCTTTGAAAATGGTTCAATATTAATGTCATATTCTGATCTTAGTAATATATCAATTACAACTTAATTTAGCATGCATTTCATTTTTTTTTTGTATGCGAGTCCACAAGTTTTATACACATATATAATCCATATTCCTCCATATTCCCATATCTGTGTAAGGCATGGGTGTCTAAACTATGACCGCTTGTGGGCCGCATTGCAAAAATAATTTTTTTCTAGGCCGCACATACAATATTTTTTTAACAAATTGAAATAAAAATTAACTTTATGTAGTTTATTAAAATAAAGTTACTTATTTTTATTATATTTTTTAAAATTTGAATTAGACATGAATAGAGAGGTACATACTTATTTTAAATTTGTAAAAGTTTCGTTTCCTTTAGTATGGATATTATAAAGATGGAAAAAAAAATCTAGTTAATGAGATGAATGAATTTGCGTTTGTGTTGAACAAGCAAATCGATATCGGGTTCAATAGACGAAGTTGTAATACCTAATGCATTTTCAAGATGTTTGTCAGTGATCTTTGTCCTATTTTTGTTTTTTGTATGCTTCATTCTTGGAAAAAAAATTGTTCACAAATATAGGTACTGCTGAAATGTGAAGACATTAATAAAGCATGATTGTGAAAATGAGGATATTTATCACGCGGGGTCTTATTAATCTTTATAAAACTCCAGTAAAGAAACATTCCCAAATTTTTCTTTCAGTTGAATGTCACTTTGCAGTTTAATGCATTCCATTTGAAGATTTGAAGGTAATTTATTTATTTCTAGAGAAAACGGGGTAGAAAGTATATTTAAATACTCTTCGTTTTTTCGAAAATCTTGAAACCTTCTGTCAAGCTTATCAGTTAAATCGAAAATTAATGCAGCATATTTAGCGCATATGTTTATTTTTTAATAAAAATATGTAAATTGAAATATTTTTGGGCGTTTGGCCACGTGCGGCCCGTGGGCCGCACTTAAGTCAAGTATGCTCTGAGCATTCTAATGACAAACGGAATTTTTACTAAGTTATTATGAAAAATCATCTGGCTGTGAAGTTTTATACGAACTAGAAATTTCCAAATTCTAGCTCGTGTATTAGACTCATATGTATCTATTCTTCATATTGTTTTGAATTTGGGTTTAATTTTTTAAAAAATTAGATCAAAACTGCTTGTAGTTATTACAACCTGTTATATTTTTGAACGAATCGATGAAAAAAATTAATTATAAGCCTCTCAAAAAATACTGAGATAAAAATGAGCGAAGTTTAAATAGTCTGTACTTGTGTAAATATTTGAAGTAGATAAAAAAAATTATTTTTTTACATGTTATCTACCGGATTCTTATAGTATCTTCTGCCTATAGATAAGTAAATGTTTGAACTCTAAACGGGAAACAAAGTTACTCAAAGAACAAAATTCAGGTTAATTTTTTTGACAGTGTATTCTCTTTTTTTGAATAAGCTAGAATATCCTGAACTGTGAGATAATTTTAGAACATAGATTATAAAAAATTTTTTTTTTTAAATTGGCAGTTTTAGAGACTGCCGATAGAAGTGAAAACTTAGAACTTTTAGTATTAAAATTTGAAATTTCATAATGCTTGAATTAAAATTATCAACATCAATCTGGTTTTCACGTCTATTGACACTCCGAGCGACAACTAAATGCATGTTTATATGGTTTTTTGTTATTCAAATATATTACGGGCTGTACAAGATCATGACAAAATATAAATACAATTCCATTGAAATAACAATTAATATACAATCATATTATTTATGGATAGGATTTGTATTTACTTAAATTTCAATGTACTTGATTTTTAACATTATTTTAATTATGTGCATCATTGCCATCATTAATTTCAACAATACTTACGACTTTTTGTACTTTCAATTATTTCATTTTGTTTTAAAAAAGATACAATAGGCATATGGTAACTAAAGTAAGAAAGGAAAATGTTAGATTCAAATTTATCTAAGTATCGCGTAAAAACTGCATCAATCGTCGTTTTATATTTTGTAGTACTGAGTTTTCGAACATTGGACATATTTAAATTAAGTGTTTCATTTAGAAATTCAATTAGTGGTAGATTTTTATCATCTGCAAAGTTAATATTGAGGTCTCCACTTAAAATCATCGGTACATTATCATATTTTTCGCCAAATTTTTTGCGAGTACTTCAGAACTTTCTTTTGAATAAATCATCAAATTTTCGAATGAAAATTGTTGTATCTGTCTTATAGATTTTCTAGGCGAAATATAAACGACAACCATTAATATATATTGCCCATTCTCTCTTGGAATCGCAACGAGCAATGCACAGTATATACACATTGAACTTTTCACTAAATCCATTCAATCTCACTTATAAGATATACATGGCACTATACATCAGCTGTATAGCTACAGATATACTGCTATAAGCATGTCGGTGACGCGAACGCCCGAGATTTCGCCCATCCAAAAAGTGTCTAAGGCGAACAGCACACTGCGCGTGCGCCAGTCAGAGCATGTCGGTGACGTGTGAACCCATAAGATTTCCAACTACCAAAAAGTGCCCAATGCCGCTAAAGAAGTTTTCACTTCAAAAATAGTTCCAGAGCACATGAACAAAGAACATTTTAATGTTGAAAATAAACTAACAGAACGTTTTTTTTATCACAAGAAATGAAAGCAACGTGGTTTTATAAAACTTTCAAGTGTATTAATATTTTTTTAACTCGTATTCTTTCATCGCATTGACTATATGGGGTATGATTTCGTTGTAATGGGATTTTTTTGGAATCTCGTGGTAAACATATATGTTTTGAAAATGGAATATTCTTCTTTCATATATATTGAGTTAAATGAATATATTTAACTCATGTTAGATATTGTAAATAGGGCTCCATGGTCGGGAGGAGACAGAAAGCCAGTCAAAAAATTGATGGTATCGTGTGGTATAAAAGGTATCGTAAGCATTCATCAAGTTGATTTTATTTTCTTACATCGTACTTAAAAAGAGCCCGCTCTATAATCTTTATTCTCCCACCCCCCTTCAATAATACGGGGAAATTCACATGATTTAACTTTTTAAGTTGGTCGCAGGTAATATTTTTTGCTTTGTCAATCCCCGCACTGAGCTACATATATATATTTTTAATCTTACATGTTTTCACGATGTTTATTGGAGTTTTAAGTCCTCTTGTTTTCATCATTCTAAATTTTAAAGTCTGTTCAAGGTTTTCGAGTTAAAAATTTACCTTTAAAATGAATTTCTGTAAAATTATGTGTTTTTAAACAGATGGAATTTAATCGCAGTTTCAGTTTAAATATTTATAAAGTAAATTGCGATTTGGTAAATATTTCAAATACCATATAATCCGACGAATAACGAGCCTTTTTAATAATAAAATTGAAGATCGAAATTTGCAGGTGCGCATCATACTCCTGATATAAAAGTAATAGTTTTACAAATAAAAAGATGAGCATTAAAAAAAATTAGATTGCTACATGTATGTAAAAGCTGTTTATTTAAAAGAAATGACATACCTTATGAACTTTCATGATTGGATAATATGGAAAGTTCGTCATATTCGCTAGCCATTATATCTTCAGGTACATCATCGAAATCTGTTTCATCTTTTCACCATCAAATTTTTACTCTGATTTATAAATAAATAATCATCTACCGTTCCATATAGATTGTCAGATATACTACATTTTTTTTAAATGGCTTTCGAATTACGTCAGGTTTAATTTCATTTTTCATGCTTTTATTATCCACTCACACGCTATTTCTAGATTTTAAAAGATAGGAGCATTATGCGTGTTCACTTCGGCTTGGTGCATTTGGCCACTTTTTGTAAATGTTTTCTTTTTTCTTCTTCTAACATCCAGGTACTTTTTAACACATCTTTTCTTGCTTTTTAGGTTTTAGTTCTGGAAGTATACCATTGTTCAAAAGCCTGGTGTAATACTTTGAATAAATTACTTTGAAGGATGAGAGCATTGCACATGTACATTTAAGGTTTCTTCGTAAAAAAGGAATGCGCATTTTACGGCGAATATACCTAAAAATTTAAAAAAATGCAGTTTGAAAGTATAGGTGCGTGTGATACGCCGGAATGTGCAGCACTTATCAATTTTTTTTTTGTTTTTGATGTAGCATTGGAATGTAACGCACTTTCTTTTTTAAATATTTAAATATTCGAACAATATTCAAATGTAATTTAAATACGCGTATCCACCACTTTCAATTTAATACTTACCAAATGTACACTTCAAAATGTATTCAAATACACTTAATAAAAAGTCGAAAAATTCGATACTTCTTAGTTAAATTTTGTGTGAGCTGGGGTGGCATTCCCTTTCGGTACATTTCCTCGAATAGAGCGGCGTGACTTTATCCGCCAGCCGCCGAAGCCATACTCAACAGTATCAGACCGATGGCAATGCTCATATTCTTTTATCAATCAGATTTATCGGATTCCTGGTTGTTCTCGCGATTATTACTGTCAACTATGGTGGAAGTTATGGATCGCCGTACTTCGTGTTTTCGGGATTTTCGAGGCAGAGGTGGTTGAGTTCATCAATGAAGTGTCATCCAAACACAAGAGGTTGCATTTCATTCCGTTTGCCCAGGTTACCATAAGCACTGTCAGTTTCGCTTTCACTTTGCGTTTCATTGTAAATAGCAGTATTTTCAATTTCACCGTGACGTGGTAACGATGTCGACCCTATTATCTGCTTTTCATTTCGTATAAATGCTCGAGCGTATGAGTTAATGTCACAAATACATGTTATTGTATAATGCTTGAACCATGGTCGCGATTCTGACCTCAAACATCAATTAACGGGAGAAATTTGTCGTTCTCACAATATGGTCTAGTTTGGTCATTGTCGATTGTTCACACGCTACCCGTTAATGTCATGCAATATTATTACAGGCACAGGAGCATAGCGATGAAAATATAGGTATAGCTGTTTCAATCGGGTTTTCATTTCAGTGATATTGTTATAATAAAATTATTTCACTAAATTTGTTTGCTAACAAAGAATTTTTAAAATTCACCGCCCCTAACCTGATTCGCCTAGGTTACGGTTTCAAAGTCAAAAGACAGTTGGTTGTTGTTCTTGTAGAAAACATTTTACAGCCTCACGAGACGGCGCTCTCTTGATGGTTGGTTTTCGACATAACAATTATTTTCTCAAATTTACATTGCTTTCATGATTTTGTTAAAGAGTTTGTTATAATTTATATACGTCAGTGTCACCACTCTAATTTGCATTATTGGTCGTTTCATTTTTGCCTTGATACAGAATTCATGAGTTTATAACGTCGTACTTTAGAGAAGTGTCAAATGTTTTTGACGGTGGCAGCCAATTACGGAGGCTGGAGATTGTTCCAGAGTTAATAAAAATGCTTTTTCCGCAGAAATCACCACGTGAAAGAAGCTGAATAAACAAATTGTTCGAAATGAAGTTAGGTATTGAGTTTCATTTATGGCAAAGTCGCAATTTTGTTAAAGAGTTTACCCTGATTGCGTCAGTTATCGACTGACTGGACGAAATATTATCGTCAATAGTCACACAAGAATACACATAGATCATTAATATCACACATATCATTGACAGATCATTGTCGAATATTAACAGACAACATCACACATGCACACATATCAATACATAATATATCGCACATTGAATATAGGTCACGAATATGAATGATGTGACGAGTAATATGTCACGAAGAATACATCAATGTTTTGGTTACAGAAAATATTTCTTCCAATATAAAATCATTTAAATTAACATTGGGTATTTTCCATTTTTAAATTAACCTCAAGAATAATAAAACTCAGAATCCTTTCACCGTTACATGGGGATACAAACTGGAACCTACTTCGTGAAAGACGTTCTATGTAACGTGACAGCAGAAAGAATCAAATTTAACATTGTTAAAGGAATTTTCAAAATGGAAAATTTAATTTTGGTTTAAAATGACGGCAGACCTGGCAAAATTATTTCATAATACAACAACCAAAACGCTGATTACGAGCCGTGAGCCGGAGCAGTGAGCCGCGCAATATATGTGATGTATGTGTGATGTATGTGTGTGCGATGATGTGTGTGCGATGGGGGCATGTATGTATGTGATGCATGTGTGATGCGTGTGTGATGGCTGTGATGTATGTGTGATGCATGTGTGTAATGTATGTGTGTGTATGATGTATGTGTGCGATGTATGTGAGAGGATGCACAAGGTGTGATGCATGTGTGTAATGTATGTGTGCGTGTGATGTATATGTGTGATGTATGTCTGTGTGATGAATGTGTGATGTATGTGTGATGTGTGTGTGATGTATGTGTGTGATATGTGTGATGGCGTAAAGATCTATGTGTAATGTATGTGTGATGTAAGATGTATGTGTGATGTATGTGTACATTGCAGCATTTCATAACCCCAGGTCTCCCCCCGCATCGTTGAATCAGTCCGATCCAAGCTTTATCTCCGTCTTTCACTTTATTGTGCGCTGCAATTTCGATAGAGTAGTGGTTTAAAAAAATGATATACTAAAGATGCTGTTAAATACACCTGATATATTTTTCTTGTAACTATTTAGCGCATGTCCTCTCATGGAAATAAATGTTAAAAGTGCACTAAATTTCTGTTTTTAACAAAATGATTTTGACTTTTAACAACAAAACTCAAATACCTAAACTTCATTCCCCTTATGGTTGAACTTACATATAAAAATTTGTTGATTTTTCCTTCTAGCTATATACCAGAGAACAACTTTTCCACGTAGGCAGGTTTTTAAATTCAGAGAAGAAAACATTTTTACCACTCATTGTTTAACATGCCCACAGCTTCACATCCTGACTATGTGACCACGTTCAAGACATCCACTTGATTGTAAGGTCAATTGATAACTGCCAGGTTCCAAGAACTGCAACCCTGATAACGGAAAAGCAGGGCCGATCCACAGTTACTGCCCACGTGCAAAACCATTTACGTCCTCTAGAGAATTTTCAAATTTTGACTAATATTTAACGTTATAAACTCATGAACCTGTATCAGAATAAAAGTAAAACATTAATAAAATAAATTAAATTTCAAGTGCAACCCTTATTTTGGCCAGCTAATAGGTTATAACAATGACAAAATACTTTAACAAAATCACAAGAAACGAAAATATTAAATTTGAAAGAAAATAGATATTTTATATTAGAAATGAGAAACAGACATTTTCTCGAAAATATTATCTAATAAAAGAAAGTACTAAAGCATTAAACTGTGAAACGAAAGTATGTAAATCATTTTCTACAAAGACAACCTAATTAACTGTAAAATAACTTTTTGGCTTTCTGAGAGGTAATCTTATTCGACACCCCAGTGAACTGCCTTCAGAGATTCTGATCCAGGAGATGAGAGCCAACTGAGCACCTAGTCACATTATTTCAAGCAATAATTTTAATTTACTTAAACTTTCATTAAAAGCCAGAACCAGGTGGTAAGATTTTAAAATTTGTTACAGAGCAAAATTTGAAGGGTGAAATAATTTTTATTATAATTATAATAACAAATGGTTATTTTAATTGGAAAATATTTTTAGCTGGTATTATTTGATTAAAGAGCTGTGACACTCTATATTTTCACAATACTTTCTTCCTGTACCTGTAACTTAATATGTGGTCATAGAAGCCTAGTTGTCAACGTCATGGACTGAGGTCATGAGTTCAACCTAGGAACTGTTAGCCCCACGCAGAGGCCGATGCACGTTAAATCTATGAGGTTCAAATTTTCTCCTGTTGTTGTAGTGTGGTGTCAGAAACGTAAGCAGCTCAAGGTATATATTCATCATTTGACCATGGTTCAAACACGGTACACGCCACAGCCCTCATGTAACTTCATAGTGTGGACGTTAATAAATACACTGGAAAATTGTGAAACATACAGAAAGCAGAATATTGAAACACTTAGATAATGAGGTCAATCTTTCATTACTGAAAGGATCACGAGATCAAGATTAGAAAATACAATTGCTGGCCCCACAATGAAACACCAAGAAGGACTAGAGATATTGCAGCGAAATTTATTTGGCAGATAACATGTTGTACAAAGATCAAACCGATTGTGATGTGGATGACAAAAGAAGTTAGTGTAGCCGCCATTGACTATAACCACTACCCCATACCTCGAAAAGAATCAAAGAGGCTTTGAGGCCCTTTGGGGCAGCTACAGAACCATGCTGCTCCCTTGTAGTGGAAAGTTTGACTCGGTGGTCAGCGGGTGGTATCCTGGGTTAATGCCGCAAGCATGGACCACGTTTCGTTTGGCTATAAATCATGAACAAGCCAAGAATCAATTCAATCTGATTGGTAAAAAGAACTTTGAACATTGCGTGCCATTGCCTGGTCACGAATTATCTGAATATGGCTGGCGGCCAGCGCTGAATGGAGGATCACGGATCCAACGCCTCAGAGATGTAGCTCTGGCTGTTCAGTGTACCAGCAATGCGTACCAGAGGGTGCAGAAATTTAATGCCACCCCAACCATGATACCTGCTGCAGGATCAGTGTATATACATAACGCAACAGTCTGCGCTCTCACCACAGGGAAGCCCCAAACTCGAATCCAACCATCATGATGTTGCAGGCAGAAGCGAGATTTGTCAGTAAATCATAATGTCATTCCATTCCGTTGTTCATGTCCACAATTCATTGCACTATTGCACAAATATGGTTTCCAGTCAAGGGCAAACAGAAGGCCGGACGCCTGGGACATTCTACTCTGTGGTAAACTGCGTCGAATGATGTAACAGATTGAATCTGTTAAAGCAGATTCTGATGTGGTCAAGAAATCCATCCCTGCCAAGCGCAATCGACCTGTCATCACGAGCAGGCTAAAGAGGTAGGTGCGATCAGCCCTGTTGGTATTAGTTTTCCCATCCAACGTTGATAGATCCACAGAGTTCAATTTGATTTTCTAAAGGACAATCCGCAACTCATAGGCTACTATTCTTCCTCCTGCTGAATCTAGAAACTTACCAAAAGATTGATGTCCTTACATCATTGCAACCTGCTTGCGCAAATAAAACCACCAGACGAGAAAAATTGCCGTGCTTTATCGCCACATTTGTTCTCCCCTTATATAGCACTTGCGGATGCTGCTACGATCGCTCGTGATGCGTCTGCGCTTATAATGAAAAGGGGATCGCTCACAACGCATGATGAATTTCATTACGGTTTGCCTGTTTCTTTAGGTGTTGCATTTTGTGTATTAAAGTGTAGAAACAGTTTGAAGGTTGAAGGGATTTGAAACTGTTCATCACTGCCCTCGTAATCAAATAACGGATCATCTTTAAGATGGGAATTGATCAATACTTAAATTTCTAGAAAGTATTTAAGGAATGACAAATTTTTAAAAATTTTAAATTTGATCTTGGGAAACTAAATATTTTAAAGACATCTGAGGTTTTAATGTATTCCGTGATGTTTAATTTTCTAGATTTAAAGATTTAATTAAATATATCAATTCTTGATAGTAAATCATCCCAAATTAAATTGAACACAAAATTTAAAGTTTTCAATACTTGTCTATTGATTCAGCACCAATTTTTCGTGTTCTTGGTGGTATCTTCAATTAAGACATTTAATGGCAATAATTTTTGAGATTTTGTTCAAAGATCTATAATAGACGAAGATCAGATACGACTTTCCTGGCTTATTTCAGTTAACGATTGTAAATTAGACTTCACGTGTTATTTTAATAAATCTCATCGACATATATAGGGACTCAGAAATGTAATTGTTGTATACCTCTTGTACCATATCAAGAAAACCAGAAAATTAATTGTAGCTGGCAGCGTCATTAACAATGAGATTTGATGTATGAGCCGCTTATGGTAAGTATAATGCTCCAGAATTATATCAGAGAGAATCCTTTTTGAAGCCCTATATTTTCTCCTATGTTCGATCCATAATCGTAGGCCTATTCTGTTTATCTTTTAACTTGAGTTGCAGAAGGTAACAGAGCTATTCTATTAGAGTTCGGGGTGATGATCGCATAATATCGCCACAGTATGCATTGGGTTGAAATTATATTCGAGGCTGAAATCTACAATGTTTGTAAATACACTAATAGATATTTATTACGTTGCATCCCTGGGACGTAAAAGTATGGAAATCTACGATTTCAGGTTCCGAAAGAAACTTATCTTCAACAATAAATACATACAAGTGGGCAACTACATTTATCCTTTGTTTAGAATATATGTTTTCTTTATTTTGTTTTCAGTGCTTATTACACTTGGGCTTTAAAAACGCATATACCACAATCTCTTTAATATGAACATAATAACAAGTACTTACAAACATAAAATAAAACTTAGAACTCGGCAAACTTCTATTAACATTGATAAAGTATATGAATATTGAAGGTTTTTCAAACAGTTTTGTAATGAAAATTATTTAATCAAAAGAAACTGTGAGATAGCTTTTTCAAAATAACTTAAACCCAATAAAACTACTGAAACTACCATTAACAGAGGTACAACACTTACAATTCGTGAAAACGGGCATTGTTTATGTTGTCGTAAAGCATAGACACAAACCCTCTACTTTCTTCATTTATTTTTCTAAATTGTAAAGGCTTATCAGTTAGCCTTCAAGAACTTTTAATTTCCGAATTGTATATCGAATTTAAACACTCCTGTCTTAGGTTATATTAACTATATAAGACATTTTGTAAACCAACTTTCACAAAATTCTTTTGAGATGCTTGTTAAGAATGATTATCAGTGGCCGCCAAGGTTGATAAATAAAAACATTATTTACTTAGATATTGTCGGTTTCTCCAATTTTATATCAAAACGAAAAATGTGTATAAATATTGGTAATGTTTGACCAATACATTGTGTACTAATATTTAAACTGTGCTAATGAGAAATCAGGACTTATATTGATTTTCCACACATTTAAAATTCATATTTCGACATTTTATGTTTATTTCCAGAAATTCAAGTGGCTTCATTGATAGAACTATATAGGATCTGTGGCTGCCTTGGTTTGGCTGCACGCGTGCGGTGCACGCGCTGCACACCTGCTAGGATCGGCCCTGGGGAAAAGATATAACTGTTCGTAACTTTATCTGTTCCACAAGAGGAAACAAGCATTATAACCGAAGTTAACATTAACTGAACTTAAAATCAATAATATGTATACTTGAAATAAAGAAATTGTATGTGCAAAATTGTGAGGTAATCGAATTATTTTAGGTAATTTTTTTACAATGAAAAAAATATGCATATTGTACTTTGCGTGTTTCTAACATAAAAAATGAACTTTATTAAAATGTTTTTAACAAAATACTGTTGTTATCGGGTTCGAGAATTTTTAACCGTCGCAAAGAACAAGACAGTTCTTAAGAGGATGAGGAATTTATAGTCGAAAACTAACCTTGAAATACAGGATTCACATATTCGCAGAATAATCCTCAGAAGGTCTTTCACACCTTCCAGAGCACTCAGACAAATTATCAGTGTCTAAAATACACATATGTAAAAGATTATTCAGAAGCTTCACCACTTGTCCAATTAAACAGCCGAGCTAATCGGTAATCACGGTCAAGGCAAGTTTACTAATCGCTAGTCAAAGCAATACTAACTGATCGCTAGTCAAAACAGAACTGATTGACTTTCAGCGAGCATCTCTCTATTTAAAGGTCTCGCGGATCATTCGAGAGAGCTCCGCTTGCATCATAAGCCTTGAAATTAGTGGATTTCTCCATAGGGTCCACAGAACTCGCCAAAAATGGTCGCCAAGTTGCCAAAATGGTCACCAAATGTGATGCCAACTTGCGTCTATCGCCAAGATTTCGCCAAGTTCCCATTGAATGCCATAAAACGCATGCTGCTTGTGATTATTACACACCTAACATAAATAAATATAGATGAGACAATGTATTTATACACTAAGTATGAATTATTTACTCTATTTTATACAAAATTCGTAACAATACGATCGAGCAATCAAACTTACATACATTATAAACATCCATACAAATAGAATAGTTAAGAAAAAGAGAAAACGCTCATAGTTTAATTTTTAATATATTCCAAGGGGAGCACTCTTAAATAAACCATTGACATCACAGAATCATAAATAAAACACTCTTATCCTACACAAAAACAAACCAGTACAGCAGGGCGATATAGATAACCCTTTACAGCCACATTACCTCATAAAAAGCCCTATCTGATTTAAAATAAAACTGTTAGGGCATTTAGGACAATGATCATGCACATGGCTGTCACTAAATTAGTGTGGCCCCAAAAAACGAATTCAAAAGAAAGCTTTCACCAGCCCGATTTGTTCCTCGTCGCTATCTGCAAATCAAAAGAAAGAAACTCTTGTTCGACGAGCGTGAGCAGACCGTTTAAGAATTTCTGTGGTCTTTAATAACCAACCTGACTGTCGCCGGTCTTCCTTTTTGCCTTCGCTGAGTTGATGTATTCAAGGTGCTAACGACGCTTCAGTTCCTTCGACCGCATCGTTAAATGTGGCTACTTATGGTTTGGACTTTTTAACCACTTCCTACAGTAAAAGGAAACTAAGTATCCTATTTTTAAAAAGAAACGATTGACCTCTATAGTCGGAGATTGATTTTATTACAGATTTTAATTATAAAATTTATATTCTTCAATATCCAAAATGGAAAGTCTTATAATCGTTCAAAATTTCTTTCAGCAGTAGTGTAAGATGGATAAAAGATTTTGAATTTGAGATTCGATTGTTGGAATTGTTTGTCTCGGAATATATTCTCTTGATAATACTAAAAGTATCATATTAAAATACCAACTCTACTATCAACGCAAATACAGTAAAATCGTAACACAAAATCGAGGGACGAAATATTTTTCGGGAATAAAAGAATTTGAATTAGGTATTCAAAAACCTATATTGAACAAAATTAAGTTTATTAGAATACACACATTTTATTTACATAGATATGTATATATTCATGCATTTAAAAGTTAAGAGAATTTGTAACATACTAGTAAACAAGATATCTATTTACAAAGTTGAAATGAA